>SCDY01000139.1:0-102730 GCA_004143825.1 Drosophila micromelanica | reverse complement strand
TTTATGGCCAGAAAAATCGATAAAACGTGTAAACTCGCAATTTTAAATTTTGAAAAAATTTTTTTTCTAAAATTCATAAGGGGGAGTACATGCTTTTTTCAAAAAAAGTGAAAATTTTTTTTTTTTAAATGAATAGATTTTAAATGTAGAATCGATTTAAATGAAAAATCATGACCAAAAAGCCATCAAACATGAAAATCGGTTCAGTTTTGACAAACATATGGGTGTTTGAAATGTGACCCCTATGGGCCCGAGAGCTTTACATGTCAAAATTTTTCTCAAATTTGGCATGATCCATTAAATCCGTAAATTTTAATCGAAACTGAACTAAGGCAACCTAACTAAATTTTATTTATTCCATGATAAGAAATATAATATATATATGTATAATATGAATATTCTTTTTTACCATAATCGATGCAAGTTCATGCACTTTAATAATCGACTAGATTGTATAAAAAATAAATTACGCCAATGCTTGAATGCTCTAAAAAAATATATATATACGAATTTACAAAAAGAAAATTCGATTACCTTTGATAAAACATATGCATATACATATAAATTATAAAACAATTGTAATAATTTAATAACTAAGTGTAGAAACAGCGAATAATTTATTTGGTTTCTACTACCCATAAAGCTTAGCAACAGTATCTTAGAATATATGTATATACAGGTGAGGGTCGGAATGAAACCAGCCTGTTAAATGCCTTTGAAGCTGGGAAAAAGCAATTTATAAAGCATGAAAAGTGCATTCAAAGTGGGGAGAACAAAGGAAAAGCGGCGAACGGAGCAGAGAAACAAAAAAGGAAACATCGAACGATGATGCACAATGAGAACAACTTCTTTTGCCAAGGCAGAAATGGGTTCCAAACAATGCAAAGTGCTGGCCAAGAGCTGGCAACGGCTCATTGAACTTTTGTTAATGGCGAATGATTTGCAAGAAATGTCGAAGCCAAAGCATTTAGTGTCAAATGTGCCAATGAGAAGGTAACGGGGTCGGGGTGGGTAAAGAAATGGAACACAAATCAGTTTTCAGCTATGTTTAACGTGGTTTAATAGACAAAACTATATTCAGATGAGCGCAATCAATAACAATCAGTCAATCCCAATCCCAGAGGGGATTTACCAAGCCAGCTGCTGGGGAGCTGCATTGTAGGCAACCACGTAGGGCTGCTGGGCCCCGATATAGTAAAACTGGGGCACTGGCGCCGCGGCAGCCGGAGCAACAGCGGCCACTGGTGCCTCCACGGGCAGCTCCTCCAGGCGGGCGATGCGTTGACGCTGACGTTTTGGCTGCGCCTTCGCCAGCTGCAGCTTGGCCAATCTCTGGCGACTGCTGCGCAGGCGGGCGACAGCTGCCTGTGTGGTCACCTCCAATGAGTTCTCCTCGTTGTCCAGTTCCTCGGCATCGATTTCGGCATCAGGCTGAAAGCTATTCAATTGTGGATCCTGCTCCGCGGGCAACTCATCCACATCCGTTGACGGCGGTGGGCCATAGATGAGCGCCGGCTCTTCCGGCTTCAGTTCGTCCGCCGAGGGGTAAGGCGTGGGTGCCACCTCCTGCCTGGCAAACACCTGTCGCTGACGATTGTTACGCAATCGCCGTGGCGCCTCAGCTGCCGTGTGGGCCACCAGGATGGCCAGGAGCAATAAAGAGCTAATGAGTTGGTAGCGTGCCATGATCGTCTAAGTTGTTAAGCTGCTTTGTTGCCGTTCGTAAATGGAGCTTTTACTTTTATACTCGTAGTTGGCGCCGTGGCCCCGGTTGCGGCGATTCTAGACTAGCCCGCAACGTTCCGCATATAAAGCAGTCAATAATTTGATAGCACACTCCAAAAAAAATATACACAAAAATTAAAAAAACCAATTGACCTGCATGACAAGCAGGCGCCGCACAGTGGTTCCAAAACCAATTAAAATTGCACCATTTTCTTCAGTGTGGTTTTCAATTATGCCAAAATATATCCTGACAATTTCACGACTAAGCATTAATTTTGTTAAACTAATATCTCATGTATGTTAATGCAATCAAAAAAATTATGTGCTAATATTTTCTAAATGTTATTTTATATAAATGAAAAAATTGTATAGAATGAAATTAAGGAAATCTTTTTGAAATACAGAAACTAAATTCGTACAAAATTTACCATATAACAAATCAATATACGCGTATTAAAATTTTCCAATTTGAAACAATAGTTTTTGCCCCAGTGTTCGCACAGCTATCAACAATAAACGGTTGACTATTTGTGCAAAGTACTCGTTTAATTCAACGACATTTTGCACCAGTGTCCGCACATCAAGTGTGTGAAGTTCAGAGTTAAGTGGCCAACCGCCTTACCAACTTAATGGCCAATGGTTATGGCTTAGACATGGGCCCTTGACTAAATATTGTCACGTAGGTGCACGTAGATACCATCTTCAGGTGTTGTCCCTCGCCGTGCCATTTATGACTGCCGAAATATTGTGTATAAAAACCCCGTCGATCGGCACTCGATATCAACATTCTAATACCATTCACCAATAGCTCAACATGGCTTTCAAGCTTACCAGCTCTGTGCTCATCCTTGCGGTTGTTGCAGCCGTGACTCTGGCGGAACCGGCGCGTCTGCGAAGCCGCTTTTCGCGTTTCCAGCTGGCTCGCCAGGAGGCCGCACCCGTCGATCCAGCACAGGACATTGCGCCAACGCCCGCTTCGGCGCCTTATCCACCTGCCGGTGTAACGCCCGCCATAGCCTTTGATCTGCCCACCGAGACGGAGACTGAGGCGCAGCCCGATCTGACCTACGGCCCACCCGACAACACCTATGGCCCGCCCGCCGAGCCCGACAACACCTATGGCCCGCCCGCCGAGCCCGACAACACCTACGGACCACCAGCCGCCGATGCTGCAGCTGACCAGGATGATGCGCCAGTCGATCCCGAGCCAGCTTCTGAGCCCATTCCCGCTAGTCTGATTCAGGCACGCAACGGCCGCCTGCGCAGCCGTCGTCCGGTGCCGGAGAAACTGCGTGCCGCTCAGATTATACGCTCCAAGCCCGTCCTTGTATATACCATCTAGGATGGCTATTGTTAAGAATGTTCTTACGATTTATCGAAGCACGACATAAATATTTGTTATTAATAATAAAAAATTGTTACAAGTTAAAAGAAAGAGTTTTGAATTTACATAAACATTTCCGATTTAGGCAAAAGATGTGTGGGAGTTTTCTGTGAATTAAAAGAAAACAAGGAAAAAATTTTTAATTATACGACTAGTACTCGAACATATTTGGTTGTCACAAATAATATGAAAATCAGCATTAAAGTCGACTTTTATATAAAAAATCATGCCAAAACTTACAAAAATGTTGACAAGTTACGACATCGGATCCATAGCTTGCTTATGCCAAACTTCCAAACAAAAATTTACATTTTCTTCATAATTTTTCATTAAGATCGATTCTTCATTTATAATATATATAATCCTTTAAACAAAAATTTTTTTTGCCAAAAATTTTTATTTTTTATTTAAAACTGCGAATTTGCGTTTTCAAATTTTTCGTCAATCATTCTAAAATGTACAACAATTTTGATAAGTAACGATCTTGGATGCGTAGCTACCATATCTCAAACTCCCATAACTTTGTCAAAACTGAGCTGATATTTATGCTTAATGCCATTTTGGTCATGATTTTTTATTTAAATCGGTTCTGCATTTAAAAAAATATTTTTGAAATTAAAAAATAAATTTTTTTAAATTTAATTTTGCTAGTTTGCATTTTTAATTGATTTTACTAGTCACAAATAATATAAAAAAACAACATTAAACCTGATTCTGAGGGGTTCCAATTTTTTGTCAAAAATCATACACAAATGTACTAAAATTTTGACAAGTAAAATTTTGGATCCCATATTTTAAACACTTAAGCGATTTTCAAGGTTAATGGCATATTGGTCATGTTTTATCCGCTATATGATTCAAATGTTAACACTATTGAAAATAAAACAATCAATCTCTTTCATGAAAAGATTGTGATTCCATGAAAGTAATTTAAAAAGCTTAATGTCTCAGTTACCAAAACTTTAGAGACTTTGAAAAATTTGATATTTATAAAAAGAACAACATTCATTTTTAATAATAATCGAAGACATCGTATGACCTAGATGAGAATTATGTCTAATGGGACACGTTTCTGCCAAGGCCAACATATATGAATACAAATCCCATCAAATCAAATTATGAATAGCCAAGAACCCACCAAAATATGCAATCAAACGGTCGAACATTTCAATTAAAAACTAAAGCCCACTGGAATCGTTGTTGTTGCCGACGACGTGTTAATGAAGACTCACAGAGACGAGCACTTGGCAGCGTGTTAGCATTGGCCGCTAAAATTGGGAAAAGGGTCACGTAGCCAGCATTAAAGCAGAAGTCACAAGCCGACTCGATCGGGGCAACATAATCAAAGCCGCGCCAAGCGAACGGGAACAGAAACTAGCTAGGAGGCCTAAAACTGAAAGTGACGTGCATAAATTATGAACGAAGATCTGACGGGAGGCGGCTATAAAAAGGCTGAGCTCTTGGCCAATTCAGAACACAATTCAAACGGACTTCAAAATGATTAAAGCGTTGTCTACCATTCTGGTGCTCGGTCTCGCTGTGCTGGCCAATTCGGAGCCACTGCGTCAAAGATTCGTCGCACGTCGTGGCCTGGCGCGTCAGGAGCAGGCTGCGCCACCGAGTCCAGCGCCCACGGGCTATCCGGCGGCGGGCGTTACGCCCGAAGTGCCCTTTGAGCTGCCAAGCTCAACCGCTCAGCCGGAAGTGAGCTATCTGCCGCCGGACAACACATACGGACCACCGGACAGCGTCTACGGCCCACCCACAACTGTGGATGAGGCAGCACAGCCAGATCAAGAGTCGGAGCCGAAACCAGAGCTTCCCAGCGAAACGGACGATATACCAGCTCCCGATGAGGATGAGGCTCCTGGTGATGCCAAGCAACAGCCTGCCGCTGACGTGGATGAGGAAGAAGTGCTTGTGCAGGTGGCCGATGACGGCACCGTTATCGCCGTCTCCACGACACTCGACCAGCCCCAGGACAGCAAGCCGGCCAGGATCTACCAACGGTTCCCGCAAGCACGCCGTCGCCAGCAGCCGGTGCCACAGCGCCTGGTACTGCGCCGAAGTTGGTAAAATTGTCACCAACGTCATGTAAATGCTATTAATAAAGTTGGCCATAACAACATAATCTTTGGCTTACACGTGATTGTGGCTTAGTCACCGCAATTGGGCACGTAAACGCTTGGGTTTGCCGTATAAGTCATCGTGGCCTCGTCTGCATTTTGGGCACTTGGTCGGTGCGGACAGCCCATCAGCGAAGGTCATCTGCTGCGAAGGGGGTATATATAGCCGCCACGGGGCAAATGGCAGCAGTAGTTTATGTTTTGACAGCAAAATGTTTGGTGCTAACGGTTCATTGGTGGCCCTTTGTGCGGTGCTCGGCGTCTGTGTGGGTGCCAGCGAGGCGGCAGGATTGCGCTTCCCGGGACCTGTTCTTCAGCGACAAGAGGCTGCCCCATATCCAGCTGCCGGCTTGACGCCCGATCCGCCATTCGAGTTGCCCACGGAGGAGGCAGCTGACTTTCCCGAACCGGATTTGACCTATGGACCGCCTGAGGAACAACCGGACCTGGTTTATGGACCACCCGATGAAGTCTACGGACCACCCGATGATACCTACGGTCTTCCAGCTGCTGAAGAACTTCCTGATGAGACATACGGTCCACCAGAGCTGCCCACAACTGTGGACGCCAGCAGCGCACCACAGAATGCAGCAACCATCAGTTTGGCCAGCCTCCGTCCGCAGTCGCAGTTCGCACTACCTCTGGTACAACGTTTTACCGCCTTCCGACAGCTGCTGCGTCCGGGTCAGCCACAACGCAGACCCGCCAAATTGACAGCTCGTCCGCAGCGAAGACCCGCCAAAATTATCAATAGAGTGAACGCCGCTTTCCCAGCGACCCAATTGACTCTGCCATTTGTGGAGCGTCGCATTCCGTTCAGAGCTGAGCGTTTAATTCTCAACGCCCCTTTGAAAAGAAGACCCGCCAAATTAACGGTTAATTCGCCAGCTGCTTCCATTGCGCAGTTGACGCCAGCCATACGCAGGCCGATATTTTCGGGCGGTCGCATTATTGCCTATTCTGATAAAGTGCAGAACTGGTAAATTATGTTAACATTTGTAAATACTATCTAAATAAACGGAAGTTTCATTTTTAAATTTGGACTTTTTATTCCCGGTTGGTGCGTCTCACAAAACTGTGTTGCAAACTGTTTTGTTTAGCGCATCTGGCAGCTCGTTCCACATTGATAAATCGATAACTTACTGACATATCGGCACACCACCGCACAGCAACATCCAGCATGTTACCCAGCCCTGTAGCACGCTAAATTGCCGACAACGCTGTATTTTTTACAAAATACAATAGCAACTTAAATATTACAAAATAAAGATCTTAACTAGACAAAAGAGTGAAGGCGACCTGTTGGTTGTACTAACAAAGCAAAATATCAATCGTGGACTTGAAGTCAAGGTAAATTTTTGGCGGCCAGCAGTAGGAGAACCAAGTTAATAAACAATTCTTTAGATAAAATGGCTGGTGTGTTATTTGAGGACATATTCAACGTTAAGGACATGGATCCCGAGGGCAAAAAATTCGATCGTGTTTCCCGCCTGCACTGCGAATCCGAGTCTTTCAAAATGGACCTTATACTGGACATAAATTCGTGGTTATATCCCATGGAATTGGGCGACAAATTCCGCTTGGTGCTGGCCACAACGCTCCGCGAAGACGGCTGCCCAGACAGTGGCGAGTATAATCCCATGGAGCATGAGGGCACGAGAGCCGACAGCTTTGAGTATGTCATGTACGGCAAGATCTATCGCATAGAAGGCGACGAAGCGCACAACGAATCCTCGCGCCTTTCGGCGTACGTTTCATTTGGTGGTCTGCTAATGCGTCTGCAAGGCGATGCCAACAATTTGCATGGCTTTGAGGTGGATCAGCACATGTACTTGTTGATGAAGCGACTGGCGTTTTGAATATTGAATAATAAACTACATTGTCTTTGTAAATAAGTTCACTTTTCTTATAGTTATTCTACAATGCACAATGTTACAGTAAGCAGCGAACCTTAAATTACTAAAATGGCAGTACAAAAATATAAATACTAAAAATACTTCAGGTTTGGCTATCGACTTATCGATATTCTCAACACGAACGAATACCACCTTTAGAATTACAAATAAACACAACACAGCGGGGTGCAAATAAGAAATTAATTATATTTTACTTAATTAAACAATGAGTTTTATCACTGGAATATATTGCATATAATGTGAAATGTTGCTGGCATTGCTGAAGTGTTTTTAAAATGTTGTTTGAAGGGTTGCTGAAGGTAAAAAGAAAAGAAATTAAAAAAGTGCAATGAAAATGGGCGTTTGTTTGGCAACTACACTTAAAATTTAAACAAATGATACATAAAATGTAGCCTGTCAAAGTGCTTGCTGCTCTGCGTGCTTGTGTGTGCATGTGTGCGTGAGTCAGTTTTGAGTTTTGTTTGCAGCTGCTCTATAAATATTCGCAATACAATGCGGGTAAGTCGCCTTTAATTGCTCTGATTTTCCTAACAATGCGAATTAATTGTGGTGTTGGCACTTGCATATGTATATATGGAATTTACTTATTTATTATCAATTGGTGCTGGTATTTCGTACTTACTAACACGATTCTTGCAGTAGCTTTTGTTGTTCCTCCAGCGCGTCATAAACAAAAGACTTCAACGTTCTGACCCCCACAGAATGTCGCACGCCCTGCGCTCTGCAACTGCGCTGCCCAACTTCTGCTGCTGCTATGGCTGCGGCTGCGGCTGCTTCTGCCCATTTGCCTATTTAGCATTACAAAACTGCTGTTTTTGTATTCTTTGTGCCCCACACCTTTTGTGAGTTTTCGCTGTCGTTCGTGCTTTTTTCAACGTTCTCTTTCAATTTAATGAATCGCGCTGGCTACCGTACGACAGCGTCGCGGGCGACAGCAGCGCTGCAATAGTTACAGTTAAAGCTCTTTAAAAGTATTTTTTTGTTTTTGTTTTTGAGGGTTTGGTGCGCGCTTTCAATTCGCTTTTCAACGGTGTTTTCATTTTCGTTTTACGCTTCATTTGCGTAACGTGCAGCTGTGTGAACTGTGGCCCTGTCCCTGCACTTGGACATCATGCCTCAATGCTGTTCTCAATTGCCGTCATCGAGTTCATAAAATTTCGTGTACAGAGTGAGTTTTGGCGTGCGCCGCTGCCCCTTTGTTATTGGGTTCTGGGGCTTGGGCGACGTCAATGAAGCGTCGCCAAAGGTTTGTAAATCTCCTCTGTGGGTGCGACTGTGTATGTGTGTGTGTGTGTGTGTGTGCTACTATGGGCAATCTGGTCGCCAGATGTTTATGTATAGCATTTCGCGCTAACTGTTCCCAGGGTCGTCATCGCCGTCTGTTCTTAATTTTTACAGTTTTCTTTTGCATGCAGTTTTCCTACTTTAATATGCCATTTCATTAGAAGTTACGGACAAACAACAACAGCAGCAACAGCAGCAGTTTAATAGTGAAGAAAAAGTTACCACCAGTCGTATAAGGCAACTCTTATCTGACCAGACGAAGCCTTATCAGTGATTGCCTTTGTCGTAGGCTTATCAACGCTTGAGAGCTCTCTCTCTCTCTCTCTCGTATTTCAAACAAAAGATTGAGAAAACAAACTAAACAACTCTATAGCATATGAGTTTCCACATATGTGTGTGTGTGTTTGTGTACTACCTGGAAATTCAAACTGATAAAGTGATAATAACAAATTGAGTAATAATACACAGCAAAATAAATCGTATCTATTTATATCCCAGAATTCAAGTGGAATAAAAACTGATTCGCATTTGATTAAAGTTAAAACTTAAATTTGTCATACGTTTTCCTCAGTTTAGCTCGGTCGAAGCCTATCATTTTCGCTCTGTGTACCTCTGTACTTCTCTCTGCCCGCCCCCTTTGAAACAGTTCTTATCGTCAGAGTCAGTTTTTTGAAGTTCGGTGGACACAGCTGAAATTCTTATTGTTGTTCTCTTTTGTGTACTGTTTTGTGAGTTGTGTCTAGAACGTGGCATTGCAAGCTTAATAAATAACAGCTCTTAACTTTTTCTTGCAGCGAATCTTTAACTAAATCGCTATAACAATCCAAGGTGTTTGGGAACCTCCCTCTTAAACTAAAGTAGTCGAAAAACAAAAATAAAACTCTTCGTAGATACATTAACCCCTCCCCAAGTAAATAAGCAGCTGGTGCCGGGTGCAGTACTCTCTGACATAGACATAGAACTAACTCAGCATGGTACGCAGTCGTCGCAGCCTCTCCAAGGAGGATGCCGCTTCTCTGCTCACGGACAGCGGCATCTCGCTGTCATCGCCGCCGGCGGCTCGCGCCTCCTCGCCCGTTGTGAGGGTTATCAAGCGACGCAAGAGCAGCCTCAACAGCTTGCAAGACTTGTGTGTGGAGCAGGACTCAACAGATGCCGATGCGGACTACATTCAACCGTTGCCAAGGAAAACACAACGTAAAGCGGAGCCAGCCAAGCGGAAGCAACACGTGTGCACCCATTGCTCCAAGGATTTCGGTGGCAAGACGGATCTGCTGCGTCACATGCTCATCCATTCAAATGAGCGACCACACAAATGCACCGACTGCGGCAAATGCTATCGCCAAGCGGTGAATCTTAAGAATCACATTACCACTGCCCACGAGCACAAGAAACAGTTCGCCTGCACGCAATGCCCCAAATCCTTTGCACTCAAGGAGCGCCTCAGGCTGCACATGCGTTTGCATTCCGGAGAGAAGCCGTACCCATGTGCGCTCTGCGACAAACGTTTTGCCCGTGGCGGCCAGGTGAGTCCGAGAGCATCGACATATTCAAAATCGGTTTAATCAGTCCTTTCTTCTAATAACAGCTGCAGCAGCACATGGTGTCGCACCACAAGACGAGCATCCAGCAATTTAACTGCACCAAATGCTCGGCCAGCTTCTCCACCAATGCTAACCTGCGCGCGCACATGGAACGCCACGAGCAGGGCATGGAGCACAAGTGCTCCATATGCCAGAACCAGTTCGCCAATGATTTGGCGCTGCGCGCCCACATCAATCAGGAGCACTACAAGCTAAGTCAATTCGATTGCGAAATCTGCCATAAAACCATCGAACCAGATGAGGATATGGTCACGCACATGCAGAAACATGCGGCGGTCAAGACGCACGTCTGCGAGGTGTGCAATTCGTTTTTTACACAAAAGTCACAATACAATGTCCACATGCGAATGCATACGGGTGAGCGGCCGTATCAGTGTCGGGTGAGTCTGGACAATGAATATCCGCAGATTATTAGCTAATACATATTTCAATCCTGTAGATCTGCCATCAGACTTTTGCTCACTCCAGCGTGCTAAAGCTGCACATACGCAAACACACAGGTGAAAAACCGTTTCGCTGCCAGCTCTGTAAGGATGAGGTGGCTTTCTCACAGCTGGCGCATCTCAAGAATCACATGAAGAAGATACACAAACAACAGAAGCCCTACATGTGTCCAGGCTGCCATGAGTTTTTCAAGGTCAAAGTGGAGCTGCAGGCGCACGCCGAGCAGTGTGGCAAGTGCCAAGCAACGGAGGAGTCCAACGATGGTCAGACAGAAGATGCTAATACGCTAACCAGCATCCGTTTCAACATTGCCGTAGTGCTGAAAAAGATAAGCTCGGCGCAGAAACTGCGTCAGCTAGGCTATGAGAAACGTCTGATTGATAATGTAATCATTGCTTCGCTGAAGCTGGCACAGCGTCCGTCACATGACGATGCGACGCTGACGCCTTTGGCCAGGCTGCGTTTAAATGTGGAGGAGTTCCTCAAGTGGATTGTGCCGGCACAGACCATGAAGAAGTTTAGCGAAGAGCTGCTCTCGATCGACACGATACTCGACAAGATTGCGACCATGTACATGAAACAAAAGTGAAAAGCAGCAATTATTTTCTGCTTTCGATCGGAGCGACTGTGCCATAGAGTAAACGCGCTTAGAATTAGTTCTTGCCATTTAATTTAGCTTCAACCCAAAAAGTTAAATAGACAATTTTACCAAATGATGTAGCCCAAAGATGATAAGATTTAGGCACTAATACTTAGAATTTACATTTTGCTATTACCAAAAAAAAACCAAAACCGAAACTACATAAAGAAAACTTGCCAGAGCAATGCTTACCACTTAGTTTTAAGTTTAAGTTAAGTTTATTTGAATTCATTGTGGCCATGCATATTGCATTTGTATCAGCTTCATTGACGTTAGTATTTGATGTACATCCATTAACGAAACCAAATAAAAACCAATTGTGTAATCCCAATAAAAATTAAGAATTGTAAGTGTACGTGTAAGAAAATGAAAACCACATAAAAGAAAATAAATGAAATCAATTGTTTTTTAAAATTATTGTAATATTATTTACCTGACTGACTAAAAGTCATAAGCTATATTTCTCACTTTGTTATTAATTTTCTTTATTTAATCCTAAAGGAATTTTTATAAAAAACATAATTGGAGTCAAATCAAAGCAGTAAGAATGAAAGAGAACCGATCACCAAGAAGACTGTTGGTCAAACACCCAGCACACTCTGAGAAAAACCCCTGTCCAAATGCCAACAAGCAAACCACAATAACAGTTATGTACAACTGGCAATTGCATTGGTGGGTTGGTGGTCTGCGATCTGTGGACTGCCCCTGCCCCCATGGGCCCATGCTCGGATGCCATATATGGTCGCGTTTGTGCAAATTTATAAGCCACTCACATTAAGGCGGCAAATATTTTTATGGCCATGACACAACAACGGTGGCATCCTCAACATTAGCAGCGTTCACCTGCTGCTCACTGGACGCTTTGTGCGGCTCCCCCGATGGCGATTAATGAAATTTCCACAGCGAATTTATTGAAACGCTCATAAAAGTCCGCTGGGAAAAACTTGAGCGCGAGAATTATGGCAAATTTTATACATCTAATATATATAGTTATATGTATATGATTTTTATTGTGGCCAGCTGGTGACTGGCGTTGGCTTTGGCTTTGGCTTGGGCGTTTGTCCATTGCGTGTCACTCGATGTTAAGGTGTGCCCCGCCAGCCGCCCAGTTGCCGTCTTGGCGTCCGTTTTAGCCGCAGCCAGCAGCTTAATGTCTACATTTGTTCTGGCCATTGCGTGTTCAGTGGCTGCCCTTTACTTTTTCCATGCATCTCCAGCTCCTCCTCGCTGCAACGGCTCCAACTTCAGCTGCTGCCATGGCGCATTAGAACAAATTGTTCTTGTTACGATAGGAGGATGGACATGCCTTTTGCCTTGTTTGGACCGATGGACAGAGTGCCACTGCTGTTGCTCCCAAACACCCTACAAGTGGAGCATATTAGCAATGATAGCAACTAAAGTGAATTGAGAAATATAGTATCCATAAGCAAACAATTATTTAAATTTCTTGGAGTAACCTGAGAAATGAAAATGTTTAAATGTAAATAGATAAGTAAAATAAAATTTTGAAATTAAATAGTTTTCTTTATTCACATTCTTTTTATAGGACATCAGCCTGTTTGGCTTGCCGCAAAGTTTGTTTCTAGCTAGTTTGTTATTTTTTCCGTCTGGTTTAATGCGCTGCGAATTCGTGAAACAAATAGTCGCAGAGGCAACCGCTCTGCAACTAAGTACGCATGTTTCTTGGACGGCTTACCTTCATCCGCATGCAGATTTTGCCTGGGCAATGTTAATGATGGGAACCAAAGAGAAGGAGCTGCCTGCAGTACCAGATCCATGGCCAGTAGCAAAGAGGGATAGTACCTGTGACGATTCTTGTTCTCGTTTTCATTTTGCTAACCGCAGCAAATTGATTTGGTTTGGGTTTCAGTTTTCTGTGCTAACCAACCATTTGACGTTGTTAGTTCGGAGCTGGCATTATATAATGTGCATATATAATTCTTTTGTTGTCTGCTGCTAATTTGCAAATTTGCGCTGACATTGAGGTAATGTCATAGCTGAAATCCCTGGAGGAACGCCGCCCGTAATCATGGCCAGTTGACCAGCTTCAGCGAGCGTTGACTGACATCTAATTGTGTGTGATTTGGCTCAGCAAAGAGAAGCCCGGCTAATAGGCTGCTTATTTAGCTGTAAGTGGTTAGGACTGCATACGAAATTGCGGCCGTTCACTTAAAGCTCTTCAAAAAAGAGCTCCGAAATGATGGAAAGTTGATGTTCATTTGGGATTTCGGGTTTCAAGCAATATAAGGGATAAACTTTTGAACTAGCAAAGAGCAGAAACTTTCAGCCTTGAAGAAATCTACCAGACGTTTACTTCCTGCCTTTGGCTGTGTATGGATGCTGACCATGGATGGATTTTGGACAAAGCTCATCTGGCAACACATGTTGCGGTCGTTGAACTCAACCTGACCAAAGTCAAAGCCAAGTCAAAAGTCATAAAAGATATGCAAGCACACAGCCAGCCTCTATGTGAGCATAAAAATGTACATGGCACACACTTCTATATAAACAGATATATATATATAGATACATGTGTGCGTCTACATCTGCTGCTGGTAATCCTTTGGCCGTTGCTGCCCTTTGCAGCAATGCAGCAACAACAATTACAAATGAACGACTTCTTTGTTCTGTCAGCAATGGTTGGGCCCAAGTTCGAGTTCGAGTTGCGGTAGCAGCCAAAAGAGGGGGCGTCGTCAGCGTCTTCTGCATCTCACAGAGGCCACAGTGGCCAGCAGCTGCTACGCATAAAGCATACGCCATTTGGCCATTTGGATGCGAATGCTGCTGCTGCGGGGTGTGTGTGGAGTGTGGTGTGCGGTGTGTGGGGCGTGTGGCGTGTTGCGTTGTTGCTGGCCAAAACAAATAGACGAGGATGCTGGAGAGGAGGATGCCTGGGCAGCAAAATGTGCAACGTTATCATAACTAAGTGCATGGGATGCGTGTGCGCCCCGAAAGCGCCTGCATATGCATAATTCATGCTATTGAACCCTCTGCTCTACAGGCAACAGACTGCAGACAAGCGACTACAGACTGGACCCTGGACATGGACATGGGCATGAACCTGGAGTGGCTGCGCGGCCTGGCTAGAAAAATTATAATTTCACAAGTCATAATAGGATTTGCAATTCAAATGCGAACGCAGACACACAGATACAGATACAGATACAGTCACAGACACAGACACAGATACAGACGCAAATACAGAACTCAACTCCTTGAGTCGAGTTGCACAAATTTCTGTGGAAGGCGCAGTCAACAAATGACGACAACAATGAGCCTCTCACAGGCCAGCAGGCAGAGCCAAGCTGAGGCCGCAGACAGTGAACAGCAGACAGTAGACAGCAGACAGCAGCCAGCCTAGGGTCCAGCCGGGCAATGGGGCCGGCCAGACAATGGTTCGGCCAGCGCACGGCATAGCCAATATGTCAAAAATATTAAGAGACATGGCCATCGAGCGAGGCATAAATATGCAAACGATAAGCGCTCGCCTCTATAAAGTTGTAAAATTGACAAGCGTTGCGATGCCAAACTCTCAAATAAAGCAATAAAATGCGCTAAAACATCGCCAATCGACATGGGCCCCAATCGATGGACGGTAGCCGATCCCACAGTGGTCCAAATGCAAAAATTAGAAACGAAAGCCAGCGGGTTGCCTGCCTAGAATTTATGCCAGTTGGTTACCCCAGCTTCAACTTGGGCCACGGCCACAGCTCCTGTGGCACAAATTATGCTGCCAGCGTTGCGACAGTCCCAGCTGACTCAATCAGTGGAGGAGGATGCGCATTCAAAGCAACTGACCATCTATTGACGATCAATTCATGAGTCTGTCCCAGCCAGGTATCAAGGAAGTGCAGCTCGAGTATCACACAGATAACTAATGCGACTGCATCGCTGAATATCGTAATAATGTCAACTTGGCTGTCGCTACTTTATGTGTGTTTGAGGTAATCTCAAGTAGGAAGTGAGAGTTTAACATTCTGCTTCTATGCCCATAACAAGTAACTGCTAAATACATTTAGATATAAATTTCATAAATTCAACAGTATCTTAAAAGCCCATTTTTTCTATTTTCTTCAGAGTCTTAGCAATAATTCGCAATACCCATATTTTAAATTTGTACAAATTTCATGCCAATTTTTTGTTAGCTTGCGAGAAAAAATATAAAAATAAAATACGAAAGACTTGGGCAACGAACTTGACAATTTTCTAGCTAAAAGACAAACGGCCAGTTTTGATTAGGGCTTAAGCTTAGCCTGTGCTCAGCCGCTGCGTCATAAATATTTAATGATAATGATAATATAGCCAGGCGCTGGCCACGTTCCATAGCTCCATGGCCATAGAATAGCCTTGATCTTAGCCTTTTGGCTTGGCTTTGGCTTTAACTTCAATTTAAATCAAATGTGCGCGCCGATGCCTTCGTCGCTTTGAGGTTTTACCTTTTATTTTTAGCATGAGCATATGACCGACACACACACACACACACACACACACACACACACACACACACACACATACACTGAAAAAATAGCTATGTATTTGTGCTATTTTTAGAGCCGCATTTAAGTGGCGACCGCATTTGCGGCCTGAACTCTCGCTAAAATATGTCCCGCTGTGAATTATGTGTCTACATAAATTATCAGGCTAGGAATTAATCATTTTTTATGCAGGACCGCAGTAACCGCTCTGGCACTGAAACTGGCACTGGCACTGGACTCCGTTTCCAGTTCAGTCCTGGCAAACGCTGCTGTCCATTAGGTACCAAAGCTCTGCTAAAATCTGCAGACACAGTTTGGTACCGACTTCAACTGGCCTCGGCTTGTGGGCACTTTAAGTCGCTGTGAATTTTTGTCTTTGTCTTAGGATTGGGTTGCCATTGTCCATGGCTGTTGGCGCCTTCAAGTTGATTGGTAAATGCAAATGTATTTACAAAATCTTTGCCAAGTTGCAGATGATGTAAGAAAATAAATGATATATTATCGTATATGCATAAATTTTGAAAAGAGAAATTATCTGTCTATTTTTTTTGCGATTACACAATACAAGATCTAAAATATCTGTATCTAATTTGGCTTCTTCCTTAAATTTTATCATTTTGTTCCTAAGCAATTGAGCCGAACTGTGGCTTGTATTTTTAGAGCAGTTCCCATGCAGTATCGCATGTGTGCCCTTAAACCACTTGGCCCCAAACCAATAATTTGATGTCGTTGGCCATATTGAGATTGTGCTGATGTTGCTGTTGTTGTTGTTGTTGTTGCTGTTGTTACTGTTGCCTATAATTGATACGTGTTGCACTGTGCGCAAAGACAAAATCTGGCCGCGGGCTATTTGCTTTGGCTCCTCGACTCCTCGAACGCATCTGCAACACGAGTGGGGCGTGGCACAGGCTAAGGCTGATGCTGAGGCTGAGGTTAAGATCATGGCTGTGGCTGCGGCTGTGGCAGACAAGTTGAACCGCCCCACTGCGTCTGCGGTTGCATTGCATAAATGTCAAGGAAATCGCATGTCCACCCTCGTTTGTGTGCAATTTTATTGCAGAATCGAGGCTGAGAGCTGTAGGTGCTGGGCGTGGCAGGCTGAAACCCATGGGGCCGACCCACTTGTAAAGCATTTTATAATTTAATTTTCATACGAACGCCTGAAACGTCGCGTCGTCTGGCTATCAAGTGGGTGTTGCTATCGATAATTATCGATTACTTTTGAGCCTGGCAAGCATAAATCAGGGCGTCCTAAAGGGCTACGGGGCGCCCCCTCCCCCCTGTCCCGCCACCTTGCAATGGACGCTTAAAGCTTTCAGCAGTTCATTTATCACTTGGCAAATGACAAGTGGCGTAAAAGAAAACAAAAGACTTAAGCAACAAACTAAGTACGCCTGTCTTCTAATGTTCTCATCTGTCGCCTGTCTGTCATGTGGCGTCTTCTTCTGCGTCTTCTGCATCTGGCGTGCTACCGTCCGGTAACAAAAGTGATAATTAATGTGTAAACTGAGTCCCACTGAGGCCCGCTCCCCCCTCTTCACCCACAAATTCATACCTGCATCCTGGCCAAGCCAAACAAAATTGTCAACAGTGGCAGCTAAAGGGGCAGGCGGTGGGGGGGCGGGGGCCTCACTCCGCTCCACTCTGCATGCTAACCGAGGTGCTGACACTAAGCACTTGTCACCCAGCCCCAGTCGTAGCTCCTGCCAGCATGCGTGTGTCTCTGCCTCTGACTCCATGGCTCAGCCCCTGCCGCTCAGCCTCTGTCCGGGTTTGTCTCATGCAGCTGGACAAATTGCAGTTGTCGTCGTTCTCGTTGTTGCTGCAGTTGCAGTCGGAGTTGCTGTTGCTGTTGCTGTTGCTGTTGCCTCCTTTGGCCCCTTTAATAATATTTCTGCCAGCTTCTGCTCGTTGCTATGTGCGTAGTTATGCAAACAGTGGCCAGCCAGAAACAAGTTGTTGCTGTTGCTGTTTGTTGCTGCTTGTTGCTGCTGTCGCTGCTTTCGTTGTCGTAATTAAAGGTCAACATTTGTGCATGTTGTCCATGGCATGATCATGCAAACGAAATGGCAACTTACAGCTGGGAAAACTGATGCAGCAGCCGACCAGATACTCAAAGATTTCTGATCATATCCACTGAGAAGCATTTGGAAAATTTAATTGCTTGCAAAACGAGCAAATTTAATCATTTTAAATATCTTTTTTAAAACTTAAAAGCAAAATTTAAAAAAAAATTACTGTTTCATTAATTATTTTGCTGATAATCCATTTGCCATTTGCCCAAAGTAATTTTAAACAAAATATTTAAATATTTTTTTTTTAATAATGAGATAAATTTATACGATTGATTTTTTAGAAACATTTTCTGAAATTTTAAAACCAATGTATTTAAGATATGGGAAGTGCATCTATTGCCTTGGCTAGCTCTGAGATTGCATTAGCATTGGCATTGGCATTAGCATTAGCATTGGCATTGACTCTTAGCTGTGGCTTTGGCTTTGAGACCCTGCCACGCTCATTTGCAATTTATACAAAAGCAAATTTTCATGATGATTACTGCTGGAGTTGTTGCTGTTGCTGTTGCGGTTGCTCTTGCTGTTGATGTTGCTGTTGCTGTTGCTGTCGATTTTCAATTGCTCATGGGCTGCAACAAGCAGCAGACTCCGGCAATAGCAGCATTAACAACAACATCAGGTGAAATTTTCACTTTTGTGCCTCGGTTTTGTTTGGACGCTGCACACTTAACGTTATTACTATTGTTATTCAACCAAAATACAAATTTTTAATGAAACTGGCCAAGTTGCTGCTCCATTGCTTGCGCAAATTGCAATCTGTTCTGCGGCCTTCTCTTGGCTGCATACAAAATTTACTGCTGCTTTGACTTCGTCATGCTTTCTTTGTTTTTTGTGCACAATGTGCATTGTGCGATATTTCACTGTAGTTGTTGTTATTGTTATTTTGTTTTTTCTTTATTTTTTCCCTGCGCTAATTACAGCTTGTAGCTAGCTTTTGTGATTGATTGCAAGTGCAACGTTTCGCTGGAGTTGGAGTTGGAGCTGGAGATGGTGTTGGGGCTGCTCCCATGAAGCGTGGCACGTGTTGCGTTTAATGTGCAGTTTCTATTACTCTCGCCTCTCGTCGCACTGGAATCGAAAGTGAAACTCTGTTTTATGAGCTGCGCTGGTTATATTCGCACAGCCAGTCTAAGCCTGGGCCTGGCCAACAACTTGCACTTTTGGCTGCGGCCCATTGATAATTGACCTCATTTAAGATGTTGCTGCCGCGATAAGGCGATAGGAATTAAAAGCGGCATCCACTAATTTAGCCAGGACCCGTCTCGTGCAGTTGCACAGGATGACGCTCAGCTAGCCCAGCAAGGCTGCGATGCTTATCGAGCGGCCCTTAAGCCTAGACCAAAGACGTTGTCTGGCTGCTGCTGCTGCTGATGCTGCTGCTGCCGTTGCCAATTGCCAATCGCGGCCAGCAATCGCGCCTCGCTAACGAGACGACGACGACAACATGCTGCAGGCACTGCCAGCGAGGGCTGTTCCACAATATGGCTTTAAATTACCTATAATTAGTTTGATAACAAAATTTTGAGTAATTGCCGGAGAAAGTCCTCAATTGAAGCTGTTGATAAAAATAAAGCATTTCAAATAATTCAAATTAAAATTAAAATTAAATAAATTAAATTTTTTAAAAATGTTTGCCTCGCCTGTGATATTGTTCAACTCACCCTCGTCCATTTGGCAGAACCTTAAGCCGAACCTGAGACGCGCCTTGCGGTGGCTGCCGCTGCATAAGCATCTGTAACTTTTCGCGCTTATCTAAGCAATAAATCTTCGATGGCGGTGGCAAGTCCCAACTTGCAACTTGCAACTCCTAACTCCCAACTCCCCAGTTCAAGTCCAAGTCCAAGTCGTGCGGGCGTTGGCTTTGCCTTTGCCTTTTGCCAGTGGCCACTTGATGGCTAACTGACTGAGCCGGAGACTGACAGACAATCAAGTCGATGCTTGATTCGCGATACCCGATTCCCAATTCCCGATAGCTGGCGATCGTCCAACTTCTCTAATGGGCTAATGTCACACTTCCTAGCCCGTCTAACAATAAGCCAGGCCAAGTAGCAATCGTTTCTGTTGGCAACGCCTAACAAATGCGACCCACATACGCGACCAGTTGGCTGACCAAATTTTGCATCGTCCCAAACCCCCCGTTGCCGACCCCTCCTCAACCATCGTTTGTTGGGTTTCTTACGGAACTCGCTTGCATTTCCAGTGGCTCAGTGGCAATAAATTTCAATTTGCTGCCTGGCCTGAGCCTGAGCCTGGGCCTGGGCTTGGGTCTGGGCCAGTGCCAGAGACTGTGTCTGTCCGTCTGTCTGTAGAGTCTCGCTAGGCTGCCTAGCAACAATGCAATGCGGAGGTAAAATGATAAAAATTCGATTACATTCAGGTGTGAAACTTACATATATTGCAGCGATTTACTTGTTTGTACACTACACACTGGAATTGAGGCTTGCCGGCTGGCCTCAGCACGGAAGTCCCCAATGAATATATGCAAATATATGGGATTAGATGATCTACAGATGTGATACGGAATTCAATTGTAGCGAGTTTACAAAAATTCATGAGTCTTGCTTATAAGCTATTATTATTAGCATAAGTTTAAATTATACTACAAAAAAAATTAAAATGTAAAATATTTGCTTTTAGGTTAACAAATAAATATCTTAAATCTAAAAAATCAACTTGAAAATTCGTCAGCTTGCGGACATTCAGGAAACGGCAAGAGCGACAAACTTGTTGCCTTGCCGCATTGAATCAGTGGCAGCAATCTTTTCATCTGAGCCAGAGTTAGCCACTGCAGTAGCTCATTGGAGAATCGGCTCAAATATCAGTCGACGGTTCTCGCGCTGTGCTGAGCTAAGCTAGAGTGCCAGCCAATTGCCCAAGCAACAGTCAGGCAGTCAGGCACTCAGGCACTCAGTCAGGCTGGTCGGAGCTGGGCTGGCATCCTTTTTTTACACGACTTCCATTTGGGATTGGCCCCGGCCCTTGTTGGTCATTAATCATGCGCCTGTGAACGACAAGCGTATAAGTTACTAGCGCATTGGCCCAAAAAAGGCCAATGGAATGGGCTCAAGCCCTCGCTCAGGTCGTTCGTTGTTGGTCCAGGACGACAAAGAAAGCCCCCAAAGCGGCAGTTCACCTAATACCTAATTGGATGCAGATGCATAACGGGCCCACAGAGAAAGAGACCCAAGTAGGAAAGAGAGAGCGAGAGAAAAAAATCAAACATTTGGCCACATTTGCGATTTGAGTGCGCGCTCCGTTGGTTTTTGACTATTCGTGGCGTGCAATGGATTTGTGTCATAATTGAAATGTTGGTGCAGGCGAATGTGCCCCGGCAATGCACGCGATCTGCAGCGCATCAGTGCATCGGTGGATCGTAAGAGAGCTGCCCGAGCAATTAAAACCAGTTTTCACTTTTACACGCCATAACCAATAACCCGCCCAAAGGCAACATCTATTTTCTGTACATGCGAACTGTACAAATCTTCACTGAGAACATTCGCTGTGGAATTTCGAAGTGCAACACCCACAATGGACACCGAGTATTCACACTACTCAATAGTCAGTATTCCATACTGGCCGTTTGTTGAGCCGTCAACAGCCATTAGCACTTTGGCACATAATTGATACGTGGCCGGGCCATAAAGCAAAATGCATAGACTTCGACATCCACATCCACATCCATATCGACATCCACACTGACTTTGGACCTGAACATAGACACTTGGATCTCAGAAAATGACGTTGTAAAAATGGCAGCACGTTGAGCGGCTTTTTCATGCTGTGTTCCAGCACAGATTTTCTTATACAACACCTCGGGGGCGTTTTATGCCGTTTGCCATACGACACCAAGCTGAACAGCAACAACAACAACACCTTGAAGAAGGGCTGGGATCGAGAATCTGTTGCCTCTATAGAGTATGCTGTAAGGAGTATGAGGTCCGGTGCCGCAACGTAACTAACAATTTATTTAATACGCTGTACGTGCGCTTTAATAAAAGGCTCAATCAATCTGTGTGCGGAGAACAAAACCTAAAAGCAAAAAAAAAAACCCTAAAAAAGTCAAATATGTGGAAACACATCACATCAACAAGTTGCTCGACTCTGAGATGCTCTTGACAATTGATCAAGAGCAGTGCAATCAAGATGAACGATAAATTGATTTGATTTTTTAAAATAAAAAATACATGAAACAAAAAATTGAAAATAAAGGCTAGAATATTGTAAATAGAAAAGTTAAATGTTCTATTATAATGATATGATTGTTTTTAATTTGGAAAAAAAAATTTGGTCATTATTTCTATTTTTTGGTAATATAAGCAAAAAATTTCAGTTTATAAATTGACAATTTGTTCTTGATTAAATAAAAAATTCCAAGTTGATGAACTGAGTTTTATTATTGAGTATTAATCACGTTTTCCATTTGCTTTATTTATAATAAAAAGTTTTAAAATCGGTGTATGATTAAATGGTTTTTATTTAATTTTATTTATTTGTATTTGTTTAATTTTTCAAATAATTTATTGGTCATTATTTCTATTTTTTTTTTAAATCAAAAATTATGTTGCATAATAAGCAAAAAAAATTCGTTTAGCAAATGGCAGATTGTTCTTGATTAAATTTAAAATTCTAAGTTGTTTAATTAATGAACTGAGTTTTTTTTATTGATTATAAATCATGTTTTCCTTTGCGATATTTTTAAATTCGGTTACATAGCATTACATAGAGCGACACTGCACTTTGCATATCTCACAAGAGGGCATTGAGAATAACCTCTTTGAAGTGGGCAAACACACTGTTTCAAGTGCTTGGGGCCCGGCGAATGATGTGATCTGATGTGATGCTGTTCGAGTCCGAGTCTAGTGACAGAGAGAACGAGAGAGAGAGAGAGAGAGAGAGAGAAAGAGAGAAAGACAATAGCGACGACGTCTTTTGACGACTGCGTCGATGTCGATCCTTTTGGCGCTGCTGCAGACAGCGTGTCGAATGGGCTATGCGGACCTGTGATGGCAGCTTGGAAGGCTGTGTTTTGTAGCTGGGAGTGGGGGGCGTTTTGGTTGCTGAACGGCTTTTCGCTAATGAAGCCATAAAGATATGTATTATTCCTATGCCATAAATTTAGCTGAGCCGTGTTGCGCTTCAGCTCTGACACCCACATGTAAATCAGAGAGAGACAGAGAGAGTAGTGTAGAGGAACTAGAAAAGTACGTCTGTGTCTTAGTTGGTTATTCCCTTTGCATCTGGCACGTCGCCGCTTTGATTATCTGGCAATGTTTATGCATTTGACGCTGTTGCTGCATTTAATTTTAACAGCAATTAGCCACGCAAATGCTAAGGCCACAATAGCATCAGATGTCGGGGCAGCGGCAGGTAGGGCTTTTTGTTTTGCCATTGGCCAGAGAACGTTCCTGTTGGCCATGTCTAACCCTAGCCAAAGGTTGTTGCCAGTTGCGGCCTCTCGACTCTCTCAAACGCCTAACAAGGTGTCAATATCTTAAAAATGTTATCTTTCTGCACATAAAACTCAAGCGGATCATAGTAAATCAGCCTTTGGTAGGCAGACGATGGCCTAGCCTCAGTTGCAGTTGCTGCACAGCACAGCCCAGCCCAGCCCAGCCTAGCCAAAAGACCCACAACAATGGCCGCCTGGCCAATGGAGCGCGCAATGCGCCTTTTATACGGCGGATTTACGAGCCAAGCCGACGACGTCGTGGCGAAGAAATATTCGATGGCCAAGCAACGATTAAAACGGACTCTTCACGCATGCGCGCACACACACAACAGCACGGCCAACGCTGCTGCATAATGGCCAGCACATCTAACTATGCTGGACATTTGCTTGGGGATAGTATACATTTTAAGTTAAGGTAAGCAAAGTTAGCTGGTGTAAGCAAAGGGAGAGAAAGAGAGAGAGAAAGATTGAGAGATGGAGGGAGAGAGAGAGAGGGAAAGAGAGAGAGAGGGAAAGAGAGAGAGAGAGGGGAAAGAGAAAGGACGAGAGAGAGCAAGAGAGAGTGGAAGAGAGCGAGAGAGAGCAAGAGAGAGAAAAAGAGAGAATGACAGGAAGAAAGAGAGAGAGAGAAAGAGAGAGAGAGCGATGGAAGGGAGGAGAGAGAGAAAGAGGGCGACGGGGGCAAGAGAGAGAGAGAAAGAGTGAGAGGCAGAGAGAGAAGGCGAGAGAGAGAGAGGGAGAGAAAGGTAGAGAGAGAAAGAAAAGAGGGAGGGAGAGAGAGAGGGGGGAAGAAAGAGAAGAAACAAAGTGACAGAGAGAAAGAGAGGAAGAGAGAGAGAATGCTAGAGAGTGAGAGAGAAACAGAGGGAGCGATAGAGAGAGTAAGAGAGGGACAGGGAGAGAAAGAGAGAGAGAGAGAGAAAGAGAAGGAGATGAAGACACAGAGGGAGAGAGAGAAAGAGAGGTATAAAAAGAAAGAGAAGTAGAGAGAGAGATAGAGAGTGAGAGAGAGAGAGAGGGAAAAAGAAAGTGAGAGAGATAAAAAAAGGGAGTGCGGTAGAGAGAGAGAAAGTGGGAAAGAGAGAGAAATTAAATGAAAGAGCGAGAGGGAGTCAAAGAACGACAGAGTAAGAGAGAGAGAGGTAAAAAGCCAACAAGAGAGCGATTCACTTACCTTTGCAGAAAACACAAATGTTAAAATTTAACATTTAAATAACACACTAACACACAAATAACATCACTGAAAGTTCCAAAGTTCTTCAGTCATTACTTGAATTTTTGAGAATCGCATAGAGGAGTCTTATTTAACATAAATCCACAAGACTGCAAACAACATTTTCTGTAATAACCTCTATGCGTTGTGTGAACAGCTTTTTAAAGAAATATATAGCATTTTTCTGTTTTTTGTTTGCAAGGATTTTTGAGTATCAGAATTTCTACAGACCTTGTGATTATTTCTAGGATCTAACTTCGCTTGGCACGTATTTTAATCGTATTTTCAGCATATGTCGAGATTATTCGATATATGTTATTATAATATCGATCAAAACATTAAAATCTAATTACGCAGTAATTTGTTTGTTAGTTATTCATGAGCTCGCATAATTGTATATTTCAATCATTTCACGATATCTTCACTAAAGTCAACCCATATAGCCAACCAGCATTGTAAAGGGGCTCGCTAGCTAGCTGGCTGGCTGACTGGGTGTTTGCCCTGGCAACATTTGCAACACCGGACCGGCATCGACATGAGCATCGGCACTGGCCTGGGCTTGAGGCATGCAAGGGGCGTGGGATTGGGGAGCAGTCGCATCATGTGCGCATTGCACGCTCGTGATTAAAGCGCAGCCCCGTTGAGCGAGGGGAGCGGGCAGAGCGGGCAGCAGCTGGAGAGCGGGCGCGAGGCTTGCTTATAAATCAGAATTCAGTTTTGGACCCAATGACGTCGACAATGAGCTCAAAGGCAATCAGGGCGGAGGGGGGTGGTGGTGGCGATGGGTACGCACCACATATTGGTAAATAAATAAGTTCGCCAAAGGCTTTTGTCTTTAAGAGTAGCTGGGCAATATCTTCCGTTGTTGTTGTATTTCATTTTATTTTTCGATCAAGTTCAATGCACTTGTGCAACTGGTTTAAATTAAAATTTGAGAATTCATTTTGAATGATTTATGCGCAGCATCTCTTGCGATTGTATTGCCGAAATTAATATTCAGAATGCTTTACGATCCAAATGTAAGAACCTGGCCAACATTCACAATTCACAATTCAAACGGCGTCCATGGCTGACTTTTGACCCTGGCGCCGGCGCGTCTTGTTGCCAATAAATTAAGGCGTTCAAAGATGTGCCGCAAGCTGGCCCAGGCCGGACAACAACAGCTACAGCATCTGACGATCAATTTAGTCAAGCCTGAAAATGTTCTAAGAAATGTTCTTAGAAGAAAAGTTGCTAAAAGGTATTTATAATTTTTTCAACAAGCTGCTTTTATCTATTTAATACTTCAAATTTTCTCTCTAATATTTTTTTAACTGTTCTTAAATTTCAATCTGAAAGAGAATTAAACGCGCAGACATCCTGTCAAAGTCAAGTTTTGCCTAATCCAAGCTTAAGTTGTTTTATTTAAGTATTCTTTTAACTCTCTAATTAAAATGTCGCCTGGCTGTTAGCCTAGCAAATTAGAAGTACCTCAACTCTTTAGCCTCGGCTTAAACTCCATCTTAGCCATATTACACAAATTCTTGCCAGCGTCCAGTGGATATTACTTAAGACTGCGCTTTAGTCGCTTGACTGGCTCGATCAAGTTTCCATTTGGCCCATTGACAAACTTGAGACACATTGCGTTAATAACTGATGAGTGCACTTGGACAGGATTTAAGCGGCATTGGCATCGACATCGGCATTTTTGGCTCGTGCGCAGGCAAAGAGCTAATTATCTTGGGCTCACATTTCATTGCCCGGCTTGGCTTAATTTTATTTGCCTTTCCTTTTGGCTAACAACGGCTCAAAGGTTTTGCTGGCCATAAACCGAACGGCGCTGTCTTCAGCCAAAGCACCTTGATTGATTCCGAGTGATTTTAGTATCTGGTCGTAAATATTATATAGGTAGGAAACGTGACGTTTAAATCTTATTTTTTCTGCCCACCAATTATAAGTTGTTCTGAAATTTTACAAATATTTTAATTGTCTCTAAATTAAGTGTAAGAAGTAATTGCAAAAGGCAGCAATTTATTACAAACATATTAAATTTCAATTTATCTTTGAAATTGAAATATTTTTTTAACTGAT
Source organism: Drosophila micromelanica (assembly GCA_004143825.1). NCBI lineage: Eukaryota > Metazoa > Arthropoda > Insecta > Diptera > Drosophilidae > Drosophila > Drosophila micromelanica. Next base: position 76,325 of record SCDY01000139.1, on the reverse strand, counting down.
AAGAATTTTTTAAAGAATTTTGGATTTAAAAAATATATCAATTTAAGCAATATCTCAATGCTTCTGGAAAATTTCATTAAATTGACTACAAATTCATAAAGTTGGGCAGAATGCCAGCTTTTTATGTTTTCCAAGAAAAAAGTGATGAATATGAATAATTGACAGTATGCTGACACCTCCAACTGGCAATCAGTCATATACAGTACACACTCTTATGTGACTGAAATCGAGCATTTGTGGCAGCGACGACGCACAACTTGGACTACACCTTCATTTATGTGACGGCAGAGAGGTTATTTACCCGCCTTTGCGTCAATAATGGAGAACTGGGCGGACTGTCGGACCGACGGCTATAGTTCAGTTTCAGAGAGAGATCTCTACTAACGATGCCGTATGCGGGGCAGCCGCCAACAGAGCGAGCCGACTCGACACGATCTACATAACATTTGCTGCGGCTAATGGCTCCATGTGCGCTGTGCCAAATATGGATGGAGTTGAAAAACGGATTTGGATGACCAATGGCCAGTGAACAGTAAGAAATCCGAGCAAAGAAATGATAAAATCTTTATAAAAAGATTTTTAAAACAAAATGACTCAAATAAATATTAAAAAAAAAAAAAAATTGCAACATATATAATTTTAAGCTAACCTTGGAACATAATCCATATTCTAAGTAAAATTATATGGCATCTTGAACCAGTCTTTGCCAATCTTTCTTTACACTCTCCAATATTTGTTCGTTGATAATGGATTGGCAAGTGTAAACGCGACTGTAACTGTAACGGTGCTTCGAAACAATAAAACTTGAAGATCAGAATATTGCCGCTGCTGCGGCCACTGCTGGGCGCACTATATCGATATATCATTAGCAGGCTTTTGATTTACAATCGCCTTTGTTTGTTGTTCGCCTTTTGTTGGGACCATTTTGGCGAGTGGTAAGTGCGGCAAATGCGGCTGAATCCGGCTAATAGCACTTTCCAGCCAAACAATTCACATATGCAGAACGAATGAAAGTGTTCTCTATAACAAGCTCCAATTCGCTCCCAGACAGAGCTGAGCGAAGCCGCGGCGAGCAGAGCCAAGCATTTGTATGAGTTGCAAGCGGCAATGCGACTTCAAACTTGCCTCAAACGTCTCAGGTTTGAACCGGGCCAGACCAAAGCCGAACTTGCAGAGCGGGCCAAGACAGCAGTCGATGTTGGTTGGGCCTGGCGAGCGGACGTGCGAGCGCGTTAAAGACGAACGATCGAAAAATAACGAAAGACGAATAACGAATAACGTAAGGCGATCAAACAAACATCGCGAGTGTGCCAGTGACCAGTGTCTGTGTGTGTGTGTGCGTGTGTGTGTGTGAACATGTGCAGCATTTGAGTTAGCACGTAACGGCAAAGCGTCTTCGATCCAATGGCCAACTGGGTTCCGGCCAGAAGCTGGATCGAGGCCGGCAGGCTGCTGCTGCTTCTGCTCATCCTGCAGCTGGTCGCAGCGACGCCAGCGGCGCGCAATCCCAACGCCAACAGCAACCACAACAACAATAACAACAACAACAACAACAATATTTGGCGACGCGTTCGTCTGGTGACCAGCGTCAGCGCCAGTTCCACACAGGATCGCGAACGCAACGCCTATCAACTGCTCAAGGCCAACAGCAGTAGCACCACTAGCACCACCAGCACCAATAGCACCACCAGCACCACAACGACGCCTGCTCCACGCCGCAATCCCAAGCAGCTGCTGCGACGCGAGGATCTCAATGTGCATGAGAGTAACATATCGAGCGCTGCGCGCCTGGAAATGTCCACCGAGTTCTTTGTGGTGCCCACTTTAACGGCTAGCACCACCAGCAGCAGCAGCAGCAGCACCACCACCACCACTGCAGCCACGCCCACGCGCAGTCAGGGCGCCCGAGCACGCGCCGCAAACACGCCGCGTGCCACACAAGGCGGCAACGCGACACCGCCGAGCATTGTGTCCACCACGCAGCTGCCGTTTGCGGGCCTGCGCAAGGAGGTTTGGGTGGTGCCCGTCCTGGTGCTGGCCAGCCTCACCATGCTGATGATGGGCGCCTTCGAGATCTTTGTGCTGTTCAAGGCTTGGCGCACGTCGCCATCGCGCCGACATCTGTTTCTGGGTCAAATGCTGCTCCTGGGCCTGTTCGCCTGCGCCGGACTGGGCGCAATTATTACAGCCCAGCCCACGCTGCTCAGCTGCGGCGCCATTCGTTTCGGCGTGGGCGTGGCCTACGCCCTGGTATTCGCCGCACTGCTCGTCAAGTGCGTCTTCCTGATCAGCCTCAACGGCGGCGTCTATCTGCCAGCCCCGTACCAGGGGCTGCTGCTGCTCTTCGCACTGCTCATCCAGGTGGCCATTGGAGCACAGTGGCTGCTCACCCAGCCGCCCGAGATCTATACGACCAGTGTGCCGGTGATGGGCAACGGCTTTCTATCCACGACAGTCGCCTCGCAGACCAACTATTCGGCGCTCTTCTATCCGACGTCCTACACAACGCTCGACGGCACGCCGGAGATTTATACAAGAATTGCGGCGGTCAGCACCGTGCTGATACCGCTGTGCAAGACGCAGTTCTCGGAGCTGCTCTTCTCGCTGATCTACATCGTGTTCCTCATTGTGTTCATTGCGGTGCTGGCGATCAAATCGCGTGGCATTCGCGACAACTACCGGGAGGCGACCTACATTGGCCTGGCCATCGGCGGTGCGATACCCATTTGGCTGGGCTGGATGCTGTGCGGTCTGGCTGTCGCTGAGCGGCACAAGGATGCGTGCATTGCCTTTGGATTGGTGGCCACGTCGGCCACCGTTTTCCTGGTGATGTTCATGCCCAAGGGCAGGCAGCTGGCGGCCATGGGCAAGGAGGGGCTCTATGTGGAGGATCGCGAGGAGCAGTTCAGTTCGTTGAGTCGCGCCGGTTCCGGCTACTCGCCGTCCTTCTTCCACTTCAAGCCCATCAAGTATGGCGTGATGAGCGGCTGCGGATTGCCCAATTCCGCAACGAACACGGGCCAGGGACTCAGCTCCAAGCACTGCTCCAGTGCCAACAATGGCGGAGGTAAGTTTCGTATATTTCTAGTCTCAATTCATTCCAAGATTGTCACAATTGTCTGCAACGAATCACATTTGAGGCGTAGCCCAAGCTGCAGGGTGTCCCTGCCTGGCTCTGGCCCTTGTCAGCTGTCAGTTTGTGTTCATTTTGTAATAACTTTCTTTTCTTGCCTCACATGTCGAGCTAAACGGGGGGTGGGGCGTGCCTCGCAGCGAACTCTTGAACTGTTGTTTATCTGTACGTTCGCTCTTTCTAAAAACAAAAACTGCTCGAAGAAAAGCAAAAGTCTTTACTTTCATAGCTAAGCTCCAAACGGTAGCCAACACTCAGCACAGTGGTACAAAATGCGGATCCAGGAAAACAGTTCAAGATTTTTAAAAAAAAATTTTTACATATCAAGAAAAAAATCCTTCACGTAAATAAGCTAAGATTATTATCTAGAAAAAAAAACTAGATAGCTAATTTATCAAATGACTTACGAAACGAACTTTTTCTTAACAACTTAAATTCTATTTGAAAATTCTAAAATATATATTCTTATAAGCTATAACCCATTCCCATGTAATTTACTTGATATTTTTATCATTATCAAAAAAAAAATGTCGACACCACTGTGCAGCGACATTAACTGGGCTTAAAATTGTTTTGCCATGCCTTGTAATTGTTTGGCATATTAATTTTCTCGAGGCCGTCGTGTAAGCCAAGTGTAAAAAGAGCATGCATGGAGCTATCCATCTGTCTGTCTGACAGTCTGACTATCTGCCCAACTATCTCTATGTTCATTTTTCAATTTGCCTCGTTGCTCGCCTGGCTGCTTTCATTTTCGTTGGTGAGAACGTCGCGCAGGTTCGTTGCCTAAGTCTTTTGATTTAGTTGCGGCTGCTGCTTAGCGGCTTTCTTAATAATTTTTGATAGCTTGTGGTTATTGTTGTTATTGTGCAAATGAAGCCATCAACGAGACTATATTTATTAGCCAGATTTCACATCTGGCCATTAAGAGGTGTTAAATGTCATTGTCAATTTATAGAAAATGGTCACGACCCCCAGCAATGGCGAATGTCGCACAAATTATTAGCACATTGTCAAAGAGCAAGTGAAACGCGGCTTTGACAATAAAATACCATCAAAGGAGATCAACATTTGCCATTTGTTCGCCATTTAGCGATTTATGGACAGAGCTTAACAAAACATATTTGCCAGCTTTTTTGTTTGACTTTTCTAAACAACAACACCCCAGCTGACCAAGCGGACGGACAACAAAGCCTTTTGTGTTGGCTTTCTAATGAAAGCAAAAACAGTTGATTGAGGGTAAACAGGGACGTACAGCCGATGTGCGTGTCCGACACATGTAATACATTTTGCACTTTACGTAATTTAATTAACGAAAATACATATAAATATACGATTACATCAAACATTAAAAATATTGCCTTAATCCAAATGAAAGTAGGCAATTAAAGAAAAAACGAAGCTCAAATGCTCTTTCAAAAGCTTATTAAATGATTACATTATAACTGACAAATGCAATTATAATTTAAATAAGAAGCGTTTCATATGTTCTCAGATCTTGCAATTTATCTGCAGAGCTTAGTCGTAATATCCAATAACTGTAGGATTGAACATTCAACATGATTATTCCCGGTCTTACAAGCGTCTTACATAACAATTCTCTTGGTTAGGGTATGAATGTTGCAATAATTTACCGAATTATAACAATGCGCCGCTGGGCTTAAGTAGGAAGCGTTTTACATGGCAGCTACTTGACGACGACTCTTTGCGAGTATGTGTGTGTGTGTGTGTGTAAGATTGAAGCTCTTGCCACGCATGAAGGCAAATATAACCGATACAAGGCATAGGCAGCGCTGGAGCTGGAGCTGGCGCTGCTGCTGGTCCGCACAGCCCACAGCTGAAACGCTTCGGCTCACGCCAAGTGCCTGTGGGCAGCCTCACTTTGCGTCTTGGTCCCCGTTTGGTCTCAGCTATCGGTGCTTAAAGAAAGCAACACAACGGCGACAGACAGATAGACGGACAAAATATAGGTAGGTACGTATATAGATAGATAAATGAAAGATATAGTACTTTTGCTGGCTGCATATATACGTCAAACTGTCTGCAATTGAAAGTGCATTTGAGGGTAACAGCAACAACAACAACAACAACGAGTATGACAAAAACAAAAATAAAAACGTGGAGACAAATGTCTGGAGACACAGAGCTTAAAATCAAAGTTGGCACAGGGCTTAACAAGCAAACGGAGCAGCCAGAGTGCTGATCTGAGCTGAGCTGAGCTGACATTATCGGTCCCGTCCCAGGTCCGGACGGCATGTGGCATGTGTGTGGGTTGTCGCTGTGATTTGAGCCCAGAGCCAAGCCGCGCTGAAGCTGACTGAAGTGAGCGAAGTACAGGCAAAGGGTTTTTTGCTTGATTAAGGGCAAAAATGTAACATGAAAATAAAAATAATGAAAACTGGAGCTCTACGTGGGCTGCTAAAGCAAATAAAAAACAAATTTACATAAACCGAAAAACAAAAGCAAAAGTTTTTCAAGCCTCTTGGATAACAACAAAGTTGGGCAATAAACATCGGTTGAAAAATCAAAATTAGATAAGCTCTATGCCATATTAACACTTACCTGAAATAATATTTACTCTAAAAAAATAATTAATTAAACTGAAAAATAATTTTTTTTTTTCTTAGTTTTCTTGCTCGTTTCTTCAGCAGAAGTTAAGAAATTAAATTGAAATCGAAAATTAGCTTTAAGCCAGCTAATGAACCGTTCGCATTGGCAAGATAGAACCCACAGTAAAATTGGTTTCTAATAAACCGGCAATATCAAATTTCCTGTCAAACCCTGTCCCAAACCCATATACACATATATATGTATATAGTATAAGTATGTGTGTGTGTGTGGTCGTTCCCAGTAAGCAGTTCGGCACATAATTCACTGAGCAATTTGCAACAATAAACTAAACGACAGCTAACGGCGTTGACGCCAAGGAATGAGCCAAAGCCGGAGCCGTGGTCGGAGCAGAGGCCGCGCTCGATGATTGCCGAGGCAAAGGCAAAGGCAAAGGCAAAAGGCGAGGAACGCAGATTGACAGCTTCAGCTACAGCTACAGATTCAGCTACAGCTTTGGTTTCAGCTTGGCAGAGCTGACTGGTCTGGTTGTTGTTGTTGCTGCTGCTAGCTGTTTGTTATTGTTGTTGCGACGCGTCGCCAACATGGCCAAGGATCGGCAAGCTGCTGACTCGCGATATGGCCGATATGAGCAGCCGCGGTTGCCGTTGATTGAACGCGCATAAACCGCTTGAAAAGAGTTCAAGGTTGCTCGCTTTAATTGAAGGCGCATTGTTGTAACAACTACAACACCAGCAACCTGGCCAACACAACAACGACAACAACGATGATGACGACAGCAGCAGCAGGGAGCAGCTGAACAAACGGAGCGTTGACAGGCGTAGTCACAAAAATAGATACTCAGAGGGAGGTTCAGCAACTATGTGGGCTTTCTATAAAAAGAAGAAAAATTGCAAAAGAAGTAACAAAAAGGACTGTTGGATACAGTACAAAGCCAAAAAAAACTTAACACAAATCTACTAAATTAAGGCCCACAAAAAAAAATGAATGACCATCAATTCTCTAAAATTGTTTTTTTGGGTTAAGCTTTTTTCAAAGTAAACTTCTCTTGCCAAAAAATAAAAAATATATAAATAAAAACATTAGTCTGTCATAAAAAAAACTAGCTAATCAATTGAAAAAATCAGCAATTTTGACAAATAATATTTTTGTATAGATTTAAGCCCTTTTTAAAGGTGACTAAGTACTTAATGAAACATCCCATTATTGAGATACTTCCGCCGCTGTTGCATGATGAAATCAATTTTTGTTGTTGTTGTTGTCTTGTTTCGTTTCTCATGCTGCCGTTGTTTTTTCAATGATGTGTCGTTGTCAGGCACTTGAACTGGCGATGGCCACTTGGTCAGTAAGGTAGAGGTGGATGCATCTGCCGTGGCCTTTGTTCTATGCGACAGCGCATTTTTTCGTAATTTTATTGAGTGACTTTATGCCAGGCAGCTACATACATAAAAATCAATCATTTATGCCAATGGTGGAGCGACTACAATAACAATAATAATAAGAGAACAACAACAACGCTAATTCAGTGACTTGAGTTGTTGTCAACTTGGGTACCTCAACATGTACCTTGGAAGGTTAAGCACAGCTTGGAGAGCTGTATGGAAGTTTTTTGTATTGCTCGCATGTTTATCTATGGGATAAGCCGCCAGAGGAGGCCATAATCGCATACCCATTTAACTGTGCCGACTTTGAGAGCTAAACACTTGAAAGGCTGATCGATTTCTCAATGATTTTGTAGCACAGTAACTGGAAACTTGGAAAGAAAGTTCTGTTATAATTAGCATATTATACAAAATTATTCAGAAGCGAATCGCTTTAACCTAGAATAATGCAAATAAAATAACATGTTTGTTGCCAAAGACTTTTGTTAAACAAATTGCAAGAATTCAGAAAATAATGTCAATGTGTTTCTAGTTCTATGCATCTATGATATTATCATAATCATTTCATCAGTTGGCACAGTTAAACTAGATCGTCACTTCATCAAAGAATAATTTGTTCTGAATCAAAAAATACATATTAAAATTCACCCTTTACTTCGAATTGTTCTTTCTAAAGAAAAGAAAAAACAAGTTTTTTTTTGCGAAATTCATTTTATGCTGATCGTGAAAGATTTTTGGTATGGTCGTGTAATACAATCGGCAGTATTAACAAACTTTATTGACCTTCGGCTGGCTTTCTTATAGTTGTAGCCACATAATTAATAAGCCTGTAGAACGTGAATTGCTACAAGGCATTGGAAAAGTTCTTTATAGAATTGAAAAAAAAAATATTTATATTTTAAGCAGAGTCAGCAATAGATTGATAGAAGATACTCAACAAAGCACAAAGGGTTTTAGTTTACTTTTGCAGTAGCATTTTATTTAATTTTTTCTATATTTGAGTCAAAAAGTTTCTCATATTTCAACCATTTATCTACTAAATATTGATTTCCTAAAAAGTCTTTTATATTGTCAAATTCTTCAATTTTAAACACTAAAAAGCTTGCTTCATCGCTTCGAGTGGTTTATTGAATTGCTTTGACCAGCATCAGCTGTCAAAAACGGCAAATAAGGTAAAGAAAAAAATCGATTAGCCTCAATTGTTCTATGCCCTCTTCAAAGCACACAAAACCAAAGACTTAGGCAACGAACTTGAAATTGAAAAATATAAAAAAAAATTGAACCAAACAGAAAATGGACTGCAAAGAACTGACGATGACTATGGCGTAACGTACAAATCTGTGAAGTACGTGTTGCTGAGTATCTCTACTGTATGTTCGTGTGTGTGTGTGTGCGTGTGTGTTCGTAACTTAATATATGAGTCTGGTAAATGCTGCAGCACGTGCTTGAAACGAGCGTCGCTGTATATTACCACAAAATTATAGCGGTTTTGCAATAACAGCAATAACAGCGCCCCACTCAAAGTCGCAGTCGCAGTCGCAGCTGAGCCTGAACCTCTAGCTGGATGATATTTAAGTTTTGCTTAGAAGCAGCAGCCACTGCCAGAGCCACAGAGCCGACTTCGACTTTGACTCCGAGTTTGAGTTGGACGACGATGTAAACGTAATCGATAACCAGTTCCGAATTGTTGCAATGAAACCGAAAGCGGAAAAGCCAAGCGATTGAAGCAGTCAGCCAGGCAGTTAGCCATGCGAGTGGAGCAGTGCAGCAGCCATAGCCACAGCCAATGAGCCATGCCAATTGCATACGTTAAATTATTACGCTAAATTGGCCAAGACGCTGGCAATGCGACTGCGTACGGTATCAGGCACTGGCTGATTGGCATTGGCTGTTCGCGGTTAGTGCAATACGCACATAATGCAAATTGAATTGTAGCAATTTGAAGGTCATACGCCCTTAGCCGAAATATGCAAATTGGCCAGCGTTGTGGGCATGTGAAAAATGCTTCTCTTCCGCCTAGACGGAGGCTAAGGTTGAGGCCCAAACCCCTTGCTGGCAAGCGAACAGCCACGTTCATGACAATGAACTCTACACAGAGAGCTCCCAACGAACGTGGCCAATTAGTTATAATGCTGCTTCGTGATATCACAACATCTGGCAACTCACTCTCGAAGCACACACATAGACATCGACATAGACATAGACATAGACATAGAATCCAGAGAACAGACCCCAGTACTGAGACTCCAGAGCTGTAGTTAAAGCTAGAGCCGGATCTAATAAGGAAAAACTCGACGCTCGCCAAGGAAATTACTCAAGTCTGCAAAGTATGTAGCAACAAGCAACAACAATAAGAATACTTTGCAATACGGATAGAACAACGACAGCAAAAACAACAACAAAAACAACAACAACAACAACAACAACAACAAAAGCGAACAATGACAATCTGCACGTAGCAATCAGTCAACGTGCGGCAGTTGGTTTAACTTTAACTTGTTGCCAGCGATAGTACGTGTGAGAGAGACAGACAGAGTGGGAGAGGTGGATAGGGAGGGGAGCATAGAGAGTGAGTGGGGAGGGCGGTTAGATCCGAGAACTTCCCGTAAACGACAACTGCAAAATGCAAAACGTGGAAAAACCTTAGCGGTTAGTTGACTGTCAATAGAGATGAGCATTCATGTGATTTTGATTATTGGATGAGGTGGATAAAAAGTGTAAAACCCAAAAAAAAATATATTAATTTTTCTTTAAAGAGTTGAAACCAAAAGAAAATAAATAAAGGCTTTGTAAATTATGAAAACACTTTTTTATACATATAAAAATAAATTTTTGAAAACATTTTGATGGATAAAATTTTACAATGAATTGTATTTTCTTCTAAGACCATTTTAGTTAAAGTTAAAGTTATTAAAAAAATACCAATAATATACATTTTCACATTTTTATGAAGTACCAAATATTTTTTAAGAATTGTTTTTCTTTTAAAAAATGTATTTATGATTGCAAAATTTTATTCAATAATATTTGCAAGGCAACTTAACCAAGTAACTGTGAGCATCACTAGCAGTCACTGTCATCTCTAGCGAACTGTGACTTAACGCCCACACATGTAAACACGGCTGCACTAACACAGATGCGCCGCGAAACACGCACGAAGAGCAGCGCAGTTAAGCCTGGTCATACATATTTGCACTTAATTAGCCGCTTATTTTTGTTTTGGCTTATTTTCCTTAAGTTCCCTTATATTCTGTGTTTTTTTTTTTTTTAACTGGCTAGAATAGACAGCTGAGCAAGTGGCAGCAGGCACCAAGTGGCATATTTTATGCAAGCGAGCATAATTCATAATTGTAAAGTGAGCTGACAGACACTTTAGCACGGGCAGAAGCTGTGTAAGTACGTAGAAATCTCATTTGCCCGACTGCAAATGGAATCTGGCAGCAGCAGCAGCAGCGGCCGCGGTCTAAGAATTAAGCCAAATTTGCCGCTTCAGCTGGCGGCAAACAGCAGCAGCAGCAACGGCAGCAGCAGTTCCAAACTAGTTTGCAAATGTGCATGCACACACATATGCACACACACACACACACTCACAGGCGCATATACACATGTATTTTCATTTTCTGACACATAATTCCAGATTCACAGCTCGTGCGCCGCCAGGGCAGCCAACAGAAACAAGCGAGCTTAATTGCAGTATTTGTTCTAAGTTAATTAGAAAACCAAGACCGTGAGTTCGAGAGCGGGGGGATGTGGGGAGGACGATGGGGCTAAGGCTTTGTAGCTTTGCAGCAAAAAACTAGAGAAAAGCCAGCAGTCAGATAGATGGCGCATGTGTGTAACTGCTGCATTTAACACTGTCAAGAGTTCAGCAGGCAGCCCCAGCTTCTGCCCCAGCCGCAACCTCGGTCCCAGTTCCAGTCCCAGTGCCCAGTTTAGCAATTCCTGAGTCAACGTTTTTATCTCAGCCTCTGGTTTTTTTTCTGTTCGGTTTTTATGTCATTAACATAGTTTACTATGTTTATGAGTGTGTGTGTGTGTGTGCCGTTTTCTTGCTTTGGACTGCAAGCTGTTGAAAATATAATAATCATAATTTATAAGCATGTCTGAAAAATCGGGCAGCGACAACGTTGAACTCAGCTTCTGGTTCAGGCTGGCCAGGCTCTCATTGCTGATTGGCTCCCATTTATAAGGCTTTGCATGTTAAGTTACTTATTTATATACTTATATGTATGTTGGCTCTAATGATAAGCTTGAATTCAGTCAGAAATATAGCCCAAAGTGCTGCCAGACAAAAGACTTAGGCAACAAACTTGGTGCAGCAGTTGATTAAAATAAGATAATTAATATTAACTCTGATAAAAATAATGAAATTGAAATTAATACTTATATAGAAAATTTAAAGCAACAAATAATCTACAAAAAAAAATATAAAATATAATAAATAAAATATATTTTCATATAAAATTTATATATATTTTGAGTTCGAATATGTTTGTTCCAATTATGCCATTATATAACGCGACTTATAAATATAATAAAAAGAAAATAATTAGTATAGATGGTTTTTTGTGATATTTTCTTATCATAAAAAATCTTACATAAATATTTTAAGCGCACGTTGTGTGTTTCTGTGTACAATAAACTCTCATAAAAGACTTATAAATCGATGTGCTGTTAATGACCTTATCGCAGATAAGAGTAATAAGCAAACACATCTTTTAAATTCCTATGAAAACGCTTTAGGTTTTGCTCAATACGATAAACGGGGTACAATCAACAACTCCGACTGACTTTCTCTATGGCTTGAGGGTGTTATAATGCTGGCCCATTGACACGAAAGGTTTTTAACTCGACTCGCGCACAGATTTGACATCATTAAGTTCATAAATTGTTGTTTAGCTCTGGCGCTTTGGCAAAGGCAAAAGTGTGAAATATGGCAGAGCAATTTAAAAATTGGGTTGTCTGGCCAGTTGGGTCAGTGGTCATCGGTTAGGGCCGTAATGTGTGCCCAATGCAGAAAATTGTGACATCTTTCTCATGTATAACATGTTTTTGTTTTGTTTTTATTATTAAGCTATCGATCTAAGCTGCCCTGCACTCAATTCGCATATACAATTTTCTATATATATATATTCTTTTTTTTTTTTTATCATGTTTTTGTCAAACCATCAAACATCATCATCGTCATCACATTATCTTGAACATCAATACACATAAAACACATCATTGCAACGGCAACAACATCAAAATCCAAATGGTCTCCCTCATCGAATATGTCAACATCATGCATACAAAATTCTTGTCACGCTCATGATTCTCACACACACACACACGCACGCACAACATACATTACATAATCGTTTCATGTTGTTTTTGTAATTTTTTTATTTTATTTTATTCATCAATCATTTTGAATATTTGTTTTTGTTTTTTCATTTTTGGTTATGTTTCCGGTATTTTACCTTATTGAAATTTAATTATATTTACATTTATTAAAAAAAAAAACTATATATATATAAAATTTTTGTATTATGGCCCAACAAAATAATTACTGTACATATATTTACCCCACATTTATATATTATGCATATGTTGTGTGTGTGTGTGTCTCACGGCTGGGCTTGAATTTGGTTTGGTTCGGAATTACTATCGATAAAACGCACAAACGCACGTACACACGCGCACACGCACACACGCCACACACAACACACACAAAACCCTTGCACACCAACAACGGGTTCCGGACCGAACAGATCGAGTCGCTTTGGTCACCGCCGCACCGCCGAGCTATACACGTATGTATCACTATTTTCCAGCACATTTGAGCGCGCACCCGTTCTGCTATTACCCACCCGCACCACCACCACCACCACTACCGCCCGCACCGCCCACACAGCTGGCCACACCGTTGACCCTCAAGCAACTGGGTAACTCGATTACCTCCATGACACAGGCGGCGCAGTTGGCCAAAACACTGCGTTACGCGCCAGGTAATCACAACTTTTGCCAAGTTCTAGTTGTAGATTAATATTTAAAAACAAGTAAGAAAGTTTCAATACTCTGTTTAGTGAAAACCAACACATGTACCATATAACAAAATTAAAAAAAGAAAAGTTCAAAAAGTCAATATTAAATGCTGAATTATTTTGGAGGATAAAACATGACAAAATGCCATCAAACATGAACATCAATTCAGTTTTGATAAAGTTATGGGAGTTTAAGATATGGGAGAAATTTACTTGTTAAAATTGTTGTAAATTGTGTCATGATATTTTACAAAAATTTGATACCCTCAGGATCGACTTCAATGTTTTAATGCTTTGTTTTGTGTACTATTTCTGAAAACCGCAATCGATTAAAAATTTAAGTTCGGAACAAAGTTTTTTTGAAGAGGGATACACGCTTAAAAAAAATTTTATTTTCAAAAATGCATGTAATTTAAATGAAGACCCAATGTCAATAAAAAATCATGAATAAAATGCCATTAAACATAAAAATTGGTTCAGTTCTAGCAAATTTATGGGAGTTTCAGATATGGAAGCTGTCGATCCAAAATCTTTAGCAAAATTTTGTGAATTTTAATCAGTCAATAAAAATCTTAACACATTATTTAACAGGGTCAATAGCAGCGACGGACGGACAGCAACACGAAAGACAGCAACACACAATCGCAATATACAAAAAAAATTTTAATTTGTTTAGCTAAAGATCTAAACTTTAATCAATTCAGATATGTCTGAGTTCCCTTCTGATCCAACCACCCTCTCTTATTTACTAATATCCCTTCTCTGAAATATCTCCCCCGATTCTACAGGCATGTTTATACGACCCGATGAAACGAATCTTTACACGACGCTGGAGCCAACATTGAGCAGCAATCCAAATGTATATTTCCAGCGCAGCGGCGCAGTGCATCCGGGCATATTGTACTGACTGGAGGAGCAGGAGAGAGCAGAGAGCTACTGGAGCTATCGAGAACACTGGAACTGAGTATTTTTCTTAATATTAAGCTGCAGCACATAGCGCTCCCCCACACACACTACCCCCCTAATACGGCTCCCAAGGAGCAGCAATAAGTGAATGGATGGAATAAATAGTGTAATACATTTGTCATAAATGCTAAGCTTTTAGTTGGTAGGCAATATAATATATATATACTCTTAGGTTCGATTTACGATAGTGCACACTCAGAATCCCTGCATATGATTCATAGTTTACTAAGTTCCCTAACGATTAAGGTAAAAAACTCTATAAACAATGGAATTTTCAAAAATTTCAGTACGATTCGAACGATTTGCAATTTGTAGTCCTAGGTAAATATATAAAATATATAAAACACAATTTTCACCATTTACACAGGCCATATTTATATGTACTTACGTTGATCTAATCATATTGACTAAAGCTATTCTCATTTAGTCTGCAATAATGGTGAAAAGAAGGCATATTGTAGATATCGGTTTTATCAAAGCAAATTTAAGATTTTTTTTAACTTTTAAACTGAATTCCCTGCAAAATAAGTATTCCTTTAATTGAATATAATTAAAATAGATTTAAACAATTTTTTCATTTTGTATCAGCTTGATATCTTAAAAGCGAGTACTTTAAGAGAAATATAGTTTTAAATCAAATACGCTATATAGAGGTATAAATATGAAAAATGTTTTGATTGACATACAAAAAGAAAATAATAATTATTATTAAATTTTGTTTGATTAATTCTGACAGATTTATAACAGATTTCTTTTTGCCAAATATTTGAAAGATTTATGCCTCTATAAGCAATTAGGCCCGAATAATGGGCAGCAATATAAAAAAAAAAACATTTGTTTAGCCAAGTAAACGATCGTTTAAGCCAACACGAAAATGTTATGTACATAATGCCCGCAGGCACACACGATGAGCAAATACTCTCAATAAAAACCGATAAAAAAAACATAAGAAAAGAAGAAGAAAACAACTTACACTAACACTCAATTACGAGTTGTTATTGTTGTTGTTGTTGTTGTTGTTGTTGTAGCTGTAGCAACGATTACAATTACAATTAAGTATAATTGCAAATTATTGGCATTGCAGCGCCTATTAACGCCTTCAAACAACAACATCTGGTACCGGCTCGTAATATGGTATCCGATATATATAGTACATATACACATTTATCTATATGTAGGTATGTTATTGGATGCCTAAGCGGCAGCGCCGCTGCATGTTTCAAATAATTTCTTAACGCTTTTGCCAACCCAATGCGATTGGGTGCCAGTTGGTAAACGTTAATGTTAAGCTATTATCGCCAGGCTCTAAGTGCAAGTGCCTTATAGCAATGCCATTACACGACCAACGCCTATCACTTGACCCTATATGGCAACACACACACACACACACACACACACACACGCACACACACGAATGCCGAGGGCGTGTAGAGAACGGCAAGAAGTGAGCCTCAGGCTTGCAGCCTCGCATTAATTAAGTGCAACAATGCAGCACACGGAGTCGAGATCCCAATGCTGACTGGAAGATGGACACATACGTAGTACCTGAATAGTTACTAGAACCCCACATCCACAACACGTCGTTCGTATTAATGACATTTCTCACGAACATTTTGCCAGAGCTACCGACAACAGAGCCAGACAGTCGGCCAGAGAGACAGTGTCATGTCCAGTGTCCAGTCTCCAAGGCATGTCAGTGTCTGCGTCTCGGTCTCAGCCACTAAGGCTCCCCTCCCTTCTCAGTCTTAGTCTCGATCTCCGGTCCACTCGCCGGCTGGCCTCGCTTCAATTAGGCGCGCCTTCAAATCACAAGTCAATCAAAGTTGTTAGATTTGCCGTCCTTTTTACTTTAGTACTAGCTCCGACTCTGACTCCTAGTCTCGAGCCTAGGTCTGAGTCTGGGTCTGATCCATTCCAGGCGCTCTTTTATTACACTGCCGGCTGGTTGACATCTGTGACATGGCACAGCGGCGGCATCAATTACAACATCTATGACAGCACAGCGTGAAATGTTTGTACATGTCTCGGCGGCGCTTCCGATGGGACCAATTAGCCCTAAGTAGGCATTTCAATGGACTCTGCAATTAGCCAAAATCGAAAGCAACAATTTCATTTCATCATTGCCATCAGCATCATTATCAGCAACACAGATCGCCCATCGCTCACCCAGCAATATGGAGCCCCAATTCGATCTATAGCTATCGCTGCATTTCTTTAACCCAGGGGCGTGCCAATATTTACGTGCAAATGGCATTTGGTAACGCTTTATGGCGTAATGGGGCAACACGACTTGCCTCAAATGCAGGCAACAGATCGTTGCAACGGGCGCGAATTGACGGCCAACAGCGGCACACTCTGCGCCTCTCAGAGATGCGCAGCTGCAACTAGTCACTATTTAGTATTCATGGAAAACTGATATCGGCTAAAGAGCTGAATAGCTAAAAAATATTTTAAAAAAATAAGCACATAAATAAGCACAATATTAATATTCAAAGTATCTCTTTGTTGCTGATAAAATTTTAAATCAAATTTTCTTTCATATTAAATAAATCTCGTCCTAATTTCGGGTAAAAATAATAATAACGATGGGTATATTAAATGTCAAATTTATTTCATATTAAATAAACCGCGTCTTAATTTCGGGTATTATATATAAAATAAAATATAAATAAAATAATAATATAATAATAATAATGATGGGTATATTAAATGCCAAAATTTCTTTCATATTAAATAAACCGCGTCTTAATTTCGGGTATCATATATAAAATAAAATATAAATAATATAATAAGAAAATAATAATAATAATGATGGGTATATTAAATGTCAAATTTAGATCAGGACAATCATTGGCTCAAAGTTCTTTTCTTCACTTAAGACTAATACCCCACAGATTCACGAATAAAGAAAGTCCAGCATTTCTTCGCGTACAAGCCCAACACACCCAAAACTAATACGGAGAAAGCCTCAGAATGCTCACCTAAAGCACCAACAACCATCATCATAAAACACGCTTTTAAGCATTCCAAGTTATTTCCAAACGGTTCTTGCACAAATTTTACTGATGTGGCCCAACTTTTGGGTTAGTTTGAATGATCTAGGCGCATCTTTAACTGGACTTTTACGGGTTTCCAGCCTGTTGGCTCCTTATTTCATTGTTCTTTGCTATTGGACTTTTAAATCGCCATTTTATGGCTGAATTGAAGCTAGTGCTAGAAATTCACACAGCGATCATCGTTTCATCTCCAACTCAGTCAAAGTAAAAAAATTAAATTAAAAAACCAACAAAAAAAAAAACACCTCGGGAATTGCAGTCTGTGGTTCTGTCTGGGGTTTTTGGTCTTGGCTTTATATTTTTATGGTTTTGTTTTTTGGGCAACCTAATAACAATTCGTTGTTGTTATTGTTGTGGCGGGCACGTTGGCAAATTAAATTACTTAGCTGGGCGCAACCATAAACCGTAACATTATCCTTGAATGAATGAAGCTGTGCCGCAGACTTTAAACCACTCTTCAGGCACTCAGTTACTATTACTACTATTATTGCGGTGCAAATGTTATGGCCGTGTTATATATACATATATACACGTTGCAGGGAATGTCCATAACAGTGTTATGGGCCCCAAGGGCAGCGTCACGTTGCTGATTTGATGTAGCTTGGTGGGCCGATGCAGATGAAGATCGGGTTGGGAGATGAAGATGCCAGATAGGAGATAGAGCTAAAGCTGGTCTGGCGATCCGGCTGTTGATAAGCTGAGTTGAACTGGTAATGCGTGCATTGACCGCAGCCCTCAAGCTGGAGCTGACGTAAGTTGAAATTAAATTTGAGCTAAGACCTGAGAATATTGGCCCGTTTGCCTGGGCCGTGAGTACAGTTAACCTCGTTTAAGTGCGCCACGCACAGGCCTGATGGGCAGGGAGGGAGGAGGGGGGGACACGTGAATCGAGACTGGGGACAGTTGGACACTTGGACAGTTGGTGAGTTGGACAGGCGTGCCAGTGTAAGTCCAATTAACAGTACCGAGAGTGCCCAGAGAGACGTCGCTCTAACTATGTGTCGTGCCTGTCGCGTCCCGTCCTGAAGGAAGTCACAGTGACTTGGACGGCATTTGTCGCATGCTCCTGCTTATAACTGGTTCTGGCGACCGACAGACCGAGCGAGCAACCTAACCAACTAACCAGCCACTCAACTAACCGGGCAAACCAAACCGACACCTAAGCTTAAAGAACCGGCAACCAAGCCGGCATATACAAGTTTATAGCGGATGCGTAAACGCATTTGGCTCAAATGCCGTTAGGGCCTTTGACTAAATTGCATGGCCATGGACAGGGCCCCTTCGCCTTCGGCTGCAGCAACGGCAACGGCAACGGCGGCATTTGCATGCGCAGCCACAGACGAGCGCCAGGGAGCGCATTTTGAAGTAACGAGATTTGCCATTGACTCGGCATCTTGAGCGATGTTAATGCATTGCGAGCAAAACAGCCGCCCAGTTCGCCAGCCAGCCCCATTTGACGTAATCAACACAATGGCCCAAAATGTTTGGGTCATTGAATTCTTAGACGCGTATCTTTGAATCTTAACGGTTTCCTCGAGATCAATGTACCTGGCGCTGCTTTTGGTTGAGCGTACGTTGGAGTATCATTCAGCTGCTCTCATGCCCTTTTATGTACGAGCCCCATTGATTAAAAAATCCCAGCAAAGTGACGAGAAGAAATACTGCAACAAAGATTAGCACTGAACATGAAATACTCTTACAGATAAATTTTAAAAACAAATTTAAATCAAAGCAGTTGCACTAACATTGAGAGGGATCTGTTGAACATATGAAAATTTGAATTAGAATATAAATTTAATTTTAGAATTTTAGTTAAAAAACATTGTGGGTTTGAATCTGCAGTTATGTTTGGTATAAATGTAGGCAGTACTTAAATAGTTAGTTTTAACTAAACTTCTTATTTAATTAAAGCATCTGATATTGGTTTTCGAATACAGTGGACTTTCGATATAAGCAGCCTCTATACAATCAGCATTCTATTGTAGCAACCTTTGCATTAACAACTTTTTTGATTACAATATTTTCATACATTTAACTTAATCTAGAATATATTAATGGTGGTATATTTAAAATAGAATAAAGACAGATAAAAGGATATCCCGTACCCTATTTAATATATAATTATTATTACCAGCAAAATTCATGTTGGTTATTCATATACAATGTTTACTGTAGTAGGCATTTTTGATATAAGTTTTTTAAATTAATCAAATACATCAATCAAACATATTGTTAAGCGAAGTAACAAACAAACAATAAGACATTCTGTAAAAAGAAAATTCTAAAGAACATTTACAAATTTGAGAATTAGAAAAGTAGAAAGGAAAGCCAAAATGTTTTCCAGCCTGCTGTATTACACAAAGATAGACACAAGTTTGTGTTGCCCAAAATCCGAGAAGAGCATTACGCAATAGTATACGAAGTGGAGACTACGTAATTATTTTTTATGATCCACAGTGAAATGGCTACCGACTCATCTCTCATCATCTCTCTATAGAAGCACCGTAACTTAACTTATCTGTATGCCATTAATTTTGGACTGGCTCTTGTGTAGTTGAACTCTAAATGCTTGGAATTGTTGAATTGAATTGGGCCAAAGTGTTCCAGCAGCGTTAAGAAGATTGAGTGTCTGTTTTGTTGTTGTTATTGGTTTTTGCTTTTTTTTTTGTTTTGTTTAATGCTTGAAGCGACGAAATGCAAGTTCATTGGGTTGTTGTTGCTATTGTCGGATTTGATGATTGAGTTGTTGAAAGGAATTTTGAAGCGAGAGAGAGAGTTGGAAATTGGAAGGAGGCTGTTTAAGAAGCTCTTTAATTGTGATTTATGTATAAAGAAAGTGATTGTTTGGCCTGGCTTATAATTTGTAATTATTTACTAATGGAAAATAATAAAATTGAATAGATTGATTTTTTTTAAACAATCCGATGATATTGCAATTAAATGGTTGAAAAGTAGCGTCGTTTAAACGTCTTTGATCGTTGCTCTATTTTAAGCTGCAATCACGATTCTCTTTGGCATCTGCTAATCCAAATCATCTTTCAGTGCTCGGTTCGGTTC
The DNA here is from genome assembly GCA_004143825.1 of Drosophila micromelanica. Taxonomy (NCBI): domain Eukaryota; kingdom Metazoa; phylum Arthropoda; class Insecta; order Diptera; family Drosophilidae; genus Drosophila; species Drosophila micromelanica. The sequence continues at coordinate 56,140 of SCDY01000139.1, read as the reverse complement.
AGTTCAGTTTCCAGTTTCCAGTTCTCCTGTGGTGCCATTGTATGCAAAAGCCACGAAACGTGCGCTAAATATAAAATTTAATATTGCAGCTTTACATATGTGTGTTCTTTTCTGCCAAATGAAGATGGTCTACAGCTTCTGGTCTAGTCTGGCTTGGTCTCTTCGGCTCTGGCCATCAAGTTCTGCTGTGGCCTAATGGGCGCGTTTAGCTAAAAGCTCAAAAGTTCAAGTGCCTTTTGGTTTGGGGTTATTTGCAGATTTTTTTACGACTATTTTGTATCTTAAAGATACAAGTTTATTTATGGGCAGCGCCAAGTTCACGATCCTCTAGCCGTAAAGTGCAAAAAGTGCATAAAATGCAACGAATGACATTGCAACACCCGGCACAAGAAGCCGCATCAGCGTCAGAATCCGAATCACAGAAGATGCAGCTTATATATACACACTGTGTGTGTTTGAGTTAGTGTGTGTGTGTGTGTTTGTGGGTAAGTTGAATTTAATGTAGTTTGCCTGCTAAATGCAAACGCACAGCAGCCAGCACAAAGCCACCTTGGCCACCGTCGCAGCTGAATGCTAAAAGGGTTTTGGCTTGGATTCGTTTATTTTATATAGTTTTTTTTTATATATATATATTTGTATATGTTTTTTTTTTTTTGTGCTGCCCCGCGTTGATGCGCCTCATTAGGAGTGGCTGGAAACCAGTTTGAGGGGCACAGATCCGCAGACAATTGACAATTTAAACGAATTTCTTTCAAACACAGCACTGACATGGCCCAGGCACATATGACGAATAGTCCGTCGGTGCTCCGCCGCCGCCGCCTGGGGCCGAAGTTTACGCATGAAAAATGCAGCTCAGGCCATTTGGCCACCACCACAGACGGATGGAAGTAGGCAGTAGGAAGGTAGGAAGGAGGGACAGCCTAGAACAGACAGCCGCCTGTATGAAGTGTCATTCATCTGCCCATAAACGCATTATTCAATATACTTGTACAAGCTTGGGGTAGCAGCAACAGCAACACAAGGCGCTGGAGAGGACTGGAGGACTGCCGCAGCTAGACAAACGAGTGATCGGCAGACGAACAACAACGGCGACGTCTGACTAAATGCCTCATACTGCGCTGGGGTCTTGTGGGGCTGCTGCTGCTGCTGCTGGTCCTGCCAGGCACTTGGCCATCTGTCTGTTTGTCTGGCTGTCGTCCGCTGGTCTGTTACGTCTGTCCGTTTGCTCGTTTGTCTGCTTAGTTTCAAGGTTAACAAGTTGCATTTGCAATTTGGGACTAGACGACCGACGACCCTTCGACTGCGAACAGCATCAATCGCCTTCTTGGTGAGAATTAAATGTTTATGGCTTTAGTGTTTGCCCAGAACGTATTTAATGAGCGACCTGACCAATGCCCACAACGATCCCACAACCGTCCGCACGGACATGTACAGCAAAAAGCACTCTCCGTCGAAGCAATTGATACCCTTGGCAAAGCCCCAATCGATTGCAGCCATCTTAATGCTAAAATGTTGCCACAATTAAAGTTCAAGCAGTCAAAAACAATGTTGTCCATTTTTACGACTCAAACCACACACGCATAGTTATGTAAATTTCTTTAAGGAATTTGACTATATGCTTCATTACTTTGTTATATTTGCAATGTTATATATTAAGTCTTATATAGTGTATAATTACTAATTTTGAGTTAATTACACTAACAATTGTGTTAAATTTGTTAGCATGCTTTGAATATATGAAAATCGCATAGAGGAGCTGATTTTCTGTCTCCCTCTTTTTCTTTCTATCTCTCTCCCTCTCACCCCCTTCGTCTTTCACACTCTCCCTCTTCGTCTCTCTCCACTCCCACTCTCTTTCACCACCAGTATTGAAAAGATAGACTTAAAGAGAGAGAAACAGAGAACAATTACAAAGACAACAGGGGATAGAGAAAGATATTCAATGTTCTTAACTTTAAGATATATCAAATTCTTCGGAGTAAGTTAATGAGAATCGCGTAGAAGAGCTGTTTTTAAAAGTGCTTTTACAGATCGCTTACTCGCTCTCTGTCTCCTCTCTCACGCCCTCTGTCTCTCACACTCTCCCTCTTCGTCTCTCTCCCCCTCCCTTTCTCTTGCACGGCATATTAACAATTATACCAGGCGACAATCGTAGTGTCAAAAGTGCGAATACTCGCTGTGGCAAAGGGCAGTAACGAGCAAGTCGGCAATAATGCGACTCTGATCTATTATTCACCAGATTGTAAAAATGTAAAAATCACGCTTTCGTGTTGTGTATAAATTGAATGCAATTTATAAATGTCCGGGCATTGAATTAAATCCCAGGCCGCCACATGGCCACGATGTTGCACCGGGCGTCGCTCAGCAGTTGGTGATTTTTCAAAATAAACAACCTTGAGCCGCAGTGGAGAACAATTGCCAGTGGAACAACAACCACAAAAAAAAAACAACACAAGAAGAGCAACAGGCACAATAGACAACAACAGCAGCAAAGGATCCGCGGTTCCCCTTAAAGGCACTGGAAACGATGAAAAATTGCGCCAATTGAATTTGGCCAACGATTGTGCCCTGCCACAAAGACGGAAGGGCGACGTTTGGGTGCAAATCTACTGGGCGGTCGCTTAGTTTTCAACGCATTTATCAAAACCCAAGTGGCCGCTGCGACTATGGTACCTGGGACACAACCTTACCCACGGCCAATGCCAAGGTCCAGGACCAGGCGTTGACAATGCCAGGTTTTTTTTTTCATATATACATATATATATAAAACGATGCCGCCGCCGCTTAAATTGCGAACAGTGGAAATGTGAATAATCGATTTGACTTGACTTAAACATCTGTTGTGGTTCTCTATTTATCTAGCTAAGCATATCTTCACAAAATATGCAAGACTCTCTATTAAACATTTTTCTTGTTATACATAATTTTATTACTTTTGCAATTGAATAAATATGTCACAAAAAATAGTATTATTTTTGTATTGCCAGTTATATTATATACTATACTATATATATAAAGTTATACTTTTGAATACATTTTTATAAGAATTCCAATTTATTTTTTCTCAAAATTTATTTTGTTTTCAATATAAATATATGGAATATATAACTGCTTTTAGTTTTGAAAAATATATATGGATAGATTCGAGTTGTTTGAGAAATATACTTTTTTTATATATTAAAATTAATTGGTATATGTGAAAATAAGTCTTTACGAATATATTAAGAAGAATAATATATGGCTTCAGGAAGTTTAAATCAGTTCAGGAAGATTCAAAAAATTATTTTTAAAGGAACACTGTGGGACTAGTTGGCTTGTAGGTGGATTATTCATTTGTTATATAACAAAGATTTGAAATTACGAAATTAAATAGTTGCTTTTGAAAAGACGATAACACAACAAAAAATAAACAAAGAAAACGAATTAAGTACGTTAATTAATACGATAATCAATTGAAGCTAAGTTAAAATCTACTAATTATGCTAAATGACTACGCTTAGTGGATATGGCTTACAAGCTCAAACTCAAGCTTTTTCCGCCACGGCGCGAAGTTCCTCCATCAATGATGGCATCGCCTCTTGCCGTGATGAGCTTGGCTCTAGACTAGCCAGCAGCTTACTGAGATCCAGCATATCCTCCCGGCAAGCGGCTACTTCCTCGCTTAGTTGGCACAAATTTGGCTGGCTACGTTGACTGCGCTCGATGAGCTCCAATATATAACTATTGCGTGGGCGGCCCGTCTCCTGAGCGGTTTGCTGAATGAGCTAAGGTAAAACATATTTTTTTAAATTGACATTTATATAAAAAATATAGGGTGCTTACCTTTTTGTAGTCATCTATGAGATTGGCCACCTCATGCGCCGGCTCCAACGGCGTGGAGCTTGCTGTTGACTTGCCCGAATCTGAAGCAGCGAAGCGAGCTCGTTCTGCAGCCAGCGTTTGCTCCAATAACTAAGGCAAAAGTAAGGATATTAAATTAAATTAAATTTCAGCCTTTGATAGAGCACACTCACTTTGATTCTGGCCAGCGCTTGCTCGTATTTGCCACCCATTTTGGCCAGCTTCATTTTGAGCACTGGCAACTCTGCTGCAGCTTTTGCTGAGCGTAGCTCCTGTCGCAGCATTTTGGTCAACTGCGGCCAGTTCTTGACATGCTGCAGCTTGCGACCCGTTTCCATTTCGAGCACTTGCAACAGGGTACTGTGCTGTTTTCTAGGCGCTCTTTCGCGTTCCTCGAGCAGCTCCTGCACTTGTGCCTGCAATTGGCTTAAATGGGCCGCATCTGCGGCTTGTGCTTGCTTAAGTTGCTGCAGCTCGCTGTTGCTTTGGGTTTCGTGTGAACGACTCAACAGTTGCAGCTGCTGCAACTGTTCGTTTTGTTCCGCGAAAAGCTCATTTAGCTGCTGCAGCTCATCGGCTTTCTGCTGTAGCTGCAGTTCCATTTGTTGTTCCATTTGCTGTGTGGCTTTCAGAGCTTCGAGCAGCTGCCACCAATCGGCCTCCATTTCGTTGGTGTTTTTTATTTTAGCGTCTTGCTGTTGCAGCAGCTGCTGCAGTAACGCAACAGTTTGTTGCTTTTGCTTGTTAACAGCTATTAGCTGCTGCTCCAACGTCTCAATACGCAACTCCAACTCGGGATTAGCTGCTGTCGTCTGGGTGCCCTCGCTCACCACCTGCTGCTGCTTCACTTTGGATTCCATTGTGGCCACGGCAGTGCTTAGCTGACTGCACTGCTGCACATAAGTTTCAAGCTGCTCACGTAGTTGGATTAGCTGCTGCTGATGCGCCTCATTTTGGGTCTGCTCCACCTCCTGTTGCCCTTTGGTATGCTCACATTTAGCGCACGTCTGCTGCTCCAAATTGTGCAATATTTGCTGCGTCTCCTGCAGCTGGCTGGTGAGCATTGCTTTCTCCGTCGCCAAATCCTTTAGTTGAGCGTCTTTTAGTGCCTGCTCCAACTGTTGCGCTTCCAACTGGAAATTCAATTGCTCCAGTTGTCGCTGCTGCTCCTCGTTCTGTGCCTGCAGCTTCGACATCAGCAGCAGCTCTGTCTGAAGTTCGAGCAGCGCGTGTTTCAGGCCAGCTATCTCACTGGTCTTGGCAATGATCTCGCTGTGGAATGCCATACTGTAGTTGTGCATGGCATCCATGCTGCACTCATTGCTCAGTTTTTGCTGATAGTGTTGCTTCAAGTCCAGGAATTCCCGCTCTTTCAGCGCCAGCAGCTGCTCCTGTGTTTGCAGCGTTTCATTGAGCTCCGCAATGACCTGTCGCAACTGCTCCCGCTCCGCTGTCACACTCCGAAGCGTGCTCGCCTTCAGTTCCAGCTTATGCGCCAGTTCGCGTTGTCCATCGATCAGCTGTTTGCACTGACGCGTCATGTGTTTGTTCTCCAACTCCACACCGGCCAGTTGGCGCTGCAGTTGCAGTTGCTTGTCGTCGTGCTCCAGACTCAAACGCTCTATGTCCGCCAGCAGTTGCTTCTTTTGTTTGCGGAGCACTTCGATGAGCTGCCGTTGATCCATCAGCCGCGCTTGATGCTGTTGCGCCTCAAAGTATTCATACGAATCTTCTGGACTAGTATGCGGTTCAGCTGCTGTCGAAGATGACGTCGTCGTTGCCTCAGTACTGACTGTTGTGTGTCCACAACTTTCCAAAGCGGCACATTTCGCTTGAAGACGCTGCGATTCCTGTTGCAATCTCTGGTTCTCTAACATATATTTTCGCTCCTGCGCGTAAAGACGCTCCAACGTTTCGAGGCGGTTATGCTTTTGTGACTGTAGCTCTTGCTTGTACCACTGCTCCGACTTGCTCAGACGCTCCACCTCATTGCGCGACTGGCGCAGCTCTTGTGCGACCAGAAACAGCGATTTCTGTGGCTCATGTAGTGGGTTCGGTTCCCCCTCCTCCTCATGCTCCTCTTGCCAGGTCGTGGAATGATTTGTGGTATCATCTGCATCACTGCTGCAGCTGAAGAGGCCAGAGTCATCGGCCAGGCCTACGCCCCCCGAACTTTCCGAGTCCATTGCGCTGCGCGAGACCTGTGAACTGATTTAGTCAAGGTCGTTGCACATACACTACTTGTACTTACCAGCTGTTGATGCCTGATGCCAATTTTGTTTATGCAATACTTGGTTTATCAATCGTCGGCACACGGGTGAATAAACTACATTTTTGACGGTGTAAACAAAAAAACACAAAAATGCACAAACTTTTGTGGGCTGCGCAGCTGTTTACGCGGCACCAGAGTGACCGTGCTTAAGAGACGTGAAAATCTGACCAAAATAAATACCAAATATATACGATTATATTTCAAGGTAGAAGTAAGCAGAAGAACCAAAATATTCCCAGCAACAGTGTGAAAGCTTATGGATGTATGCTAAAAATATTTTAATATTGGTGTTGTTAATTTTATAACGTAGTTCTGTAATATGATCTAATATCATGCAACTGCTGCACTTTATTGTGTTGACTAGTGTAACTTTTCTGCAATTCGCTGTTGGTATTGCATACCATTCGGTGCTACGGTCACACTTGCTCGCAAAATCATCACAAATAAAAACCATTAAGAAATTTACCAATTTTAAAATTGTTACCGCTGTGATCTCATTCCACCATTAAAAATTCGCGCTTCTGGGCCAATTGAAAAATAGTTAAAACGTGCTCTTAGAATGCATTGAGAAATTGATAACAATGCACTTAACATGCCTAAACTGGGTCTAATTGCAATTGCGTGTTACAAAACTGGCAACAGGAAAACAACAAAACAATAACAAACAACAACAAGGAGCGAAAGAAGCAGAATGTCCAACTCCAGCGAAGCCTTTGTCATCTATTACGAGGGCAACGCTGTGCCGCTGCAGTGGACGGGCGTGCCGCCGCTCACACGCGCGCCCGCATTGCGTCTTTGTTGCATTGTTAGCGCGGAAAACGAAATCGGAGCTGGAGCCCAATTCGAATCTAATTGGCTATTGCTGTTGACGGCGGATCAATCGCTGTACTCCGGTAAGCTGTTGGAGGCTCACGGTGTACGCACCCTGCAACTGAGCCTTGCGCGCACCGACATCGTTGACGTGGATTTCTGTCGCGGCAGCCGACAGCTATTTGTGGTGCTCGCCAACGGGAGCGTCCAGCGGCAACTCATAACTGGAGGCTATCGGCCAAATGCGTGGCAAACGCTTAGCTTTGATCCGCTTGAGCTGCTCGACGAGGGCGTCTGCATGCGACGTGTTTGCTGCTCCGAGCAGGGCGTGGTCTTCGTCAGCGTCTGCGGCGCCACATATGTGCTGGGCAGCTGTGGCGAGGTGTTCAACGCTGAGCAGCCGCGCCAAATGCGCCTCTGCGAGGAGGGCAAACAGCTGTTGGACCTGGCCGCTGGCGATGAGCACTTTGTGCTGCTCCTGTCGCCGCATCAACTGGCCGACGATGTGCTGCAGCTGCAGGAGCACATGCCGGAGGAACAGGGCTCACTCAGATCGTTGCAGAGCGGCAGCTCGGAGCGCAGCTTTGCGGCCAACACCCGTCACCTGCTCCATCAGGGCTATGCGCTGCTCCACACGCAGCTGTTCACGTTTGGCGCCTCCAATGGCGGTCTGCTGGGCACTGGGGATCACATTCGGCGTGCGCATGTCACCCGCCTGGAGAAACTTGATGACATGGGCGTTTGCAGCATCGCTGCGGGAAAGCAGCACAGTGTGGCACGCACTCTGGACGGACGTCTCTATCACTGGGGCATCAACAATCGCGAACAGCTGGGCGAAGACCTCAGCGCACCCATGGAAATCTGCTTGGCCGAGCAACTGACGCCGGAACAACACACAGTGCTGGAGGCCACCTGCGGCGATTACCGCACGCTGCTGCTGGATGCGACTGGACAGATTCAAACACTACCCCATTCCCAGTCCCAGGCCAGCACCTACGCGCAGACGCTGCTGCATTTGCAAATGGGCGCCGCTTGGCCGCGACAGATGCGCCTGCTGCACTGTGCCGGCGGCTACACACTGCAGAATTGCCGCCAATTTCAGCGGCAATATCACTACTTCCTCAGTCATCTGGAGTCGCAGTTGCAGCTGCTGCTCAAGCAACGCCAGGCGGTCCAAACGCTGATGATATGGGAGCTAACCGCTCTGGCGCCGCTGCTGCTCAACTGGGAGCGCATTGTGTGCCTGGTGGCGGCCACCCTGCACTCCCTCGAGGGCTTCTATCGTGCGGACTATGTGCAGCCAGCGGATCTATTGTTCATTTGCTATCATCGCGAGTATATCGAGCTATTTGAGGCCTACACGAGAGCCTACTGCGATGAGCTGTCGGTGAATGGCTTTGGCGAGGCGGTGGCCGCCATTTGCATGCCGCCCTTGAGCACCCACAATCCGCTGGCGGAGCTGGCCGAGGAGAGCTACTTGACCCGCCTGTTTCAGCAGCCGTTTGGCATCTATCAGCTGTTCATGCAGTTCATGGAGCTGCTGGTGAAGACCCAGCCCGAGTACGATGAGCATCGTGTGGCCTGGTCAGAGTTTGCACGCATGAGCTGCATCAGCCAGGAGCTGGCCGTCAATACCAAAGAGTTCTGGAGCAGCAAGGAGTGCACGCCGCGTATTGTACATCTGAGACAACGACAGCGACGTGTCATTCTCACATCCGCCATGGTGCCGCTCAAACTGTACAGCTCCGGGATCAGCATGTCCAGCCAGAGTTTCATACTCTTCTCCGATTTTCTTTGCCAGCTCGGCAGCCACTCACTGCACACATATCCACTCAACGCCCTGTGGGTCTGGTCGGAGGGCGAACTGGGATTGCGCATCGTAACGCCCGAGAAGAGTTTTGTGCTAATGACCAAGAAAACGGAATCGCGCAAGGTATGGCTGGATCAGCTGCAGTCGAGCATTGTGTCCGCCCTGGGGCGACCTTTAGGCAGTCCTGTGCCCAGTACACGCTCCACGGCATACGAATATAGTCGCGAGCATCCAAAGTTTGCCAGGGTGAAGGCATGTGGCACCTGGCGCAAGGGCGTTCTGCATGGCAATTGTTATCTGGAGTATCCCGATGGCAGTGTCTACTGCGGTGAGGTGCATCATGGCGTCATTGAAGGTCAGTATTTGTATATATTCGCATATATCTGTGCTATATATCAATTATTTACAGGGTATGGTAAAATGGTGATTCCGTCATCTGGTGTTTACGTGGGCAACTTCAAAGGTGGCCGCTTTCACGGCTTTGGCGTCTACGAACTTAATGGCACCGATGCTCACAATAGCGAGATTTATGAGGGCAGCTTCTGTGAGGGACTCTTTCATGGCCACGGCATGATGCGGAATAATCGCTACATTTATGTGGGCGAGTACGTCGCCAATGCGCGCAATGGTTACGGCGTCATGGAGGATCTGGTCAGCGGCGACAAATACATGGGCATGTTTGTGGACAACAAACGCTGTGGCATTGGAAGCTGCATCACGAATCGCGGCGACTACTTCGAGGGTAACTTTGCAGCGGACGATCTCTGTGGCGTTGGTGTGGCTGTCTTCGAAAACGATTACTACTACGAGGGAGAGCTAACGTTGCAGGGCCCCAATGGTCGGGGCGAGTACTATATGCCCAGCGGCGATGCTGGCGCTGCTCTGGGTGCTAGTGAGGAAGAGGATGACAACTATGAGCTAATTGGCAACAAAATGTTTGGCCAGCTCAGTGGTAGCTGGGAGACGGTGCGCATACAAGCTGGCGAACTGGCATTGAATCGACGATTCACAAAGTATCCCAGGTGACAAGACATTCAGCTGAACTGGAATATCCCTTTGCTAATTTGGCAAATTCGTTAACCTCGTTTCAGCACACTGGGACGCATGGTGGTGGATCACAATCGCAAATGGAGAGCCTTGTTTCAAAACTTCGAGGCGGACGTGGCCAATTGCAGTGCCTTAGGGAGCAGCAACAGTCCATTGTCCAGCATCACGGGAGGCACGCTCAAGAAAGCCACAAAAACCACGCTGAGCACGGCACAGTTGTGGAGCTGTATTGCCATCTATATGAACAAGCAGCGCTCCCGCGATGGCTCAAAGCCCGGAAACTATTTCAGCAATATTTTGCTCAGTCTGCCGCTGCCACCGAAATCGACGCCGCAGCCAGCAATGAGCAGCACGCCCACATCAATGGTGTCCGGCAAGCAGACGTCCACATTGGACATGCTCAGCTCGACGCCGCGTCGCATTCACTCGCAGGAGACGCTATACAGAAAACTGGAAAGCTTTCAGCGCTCGGATAGCTTGCTGTCCATCGGGCAGAATTCGACGATAGATACGAGAAGTTTGGTTAGCTTTGGACTCAACGACAGTATGCTGGATCGCAGCTATAATGGGGAGCCAGGTCCGGGCAATCTGAGCAATAGCTTTGGCAGCGTGTCACATAGCCATAACAACAATAACAACAACATATCCAAGCATAGGAAGAACAGCAGCTGTTCGATTACATCGACCACCTCCACGAACAGCACAATGCTGGACCAGGTGCCCAGCTTTGGGATGGCATCGACTCTAAGCGAGTACGATGTGAGCTGCATACGATTGTACCTGGAGCAGGCATTCAAGGATCCCTATCATCCACTGTATGCCCTAAATGAGCGCATTGCCAACTGTTTCCATTACTCATACGGCTACTGGAAGGTGAAGCCCACGCCCATTCTGGCCAAGCAGGCGATGCGCGAGTGGGAATCGATATCGAGGCGTATGTATCGATTTATACGTAAAATGTTTCCCGCCTTGCCCGAGGATTATTGCCATCTCGAGGGCACCAGGGAGGTGATCTCTCACATTACGCTCCTCTATCCTCTGGTGCTATCAGAGGGAATATACTCAACGCTATTTGTTTTATACGCCAACAAGTACAACCGAAAGGATGAGCTCTATAGACAAAACTTAAACCATGCCGAAAAGTTAAAAGATGAGGAACTGGTCGAGCTGCTCGGTCACGACAGGTAAACAAACTGAGCTGTTTATTTTCTATTTACATTTCGAAGTCGAGTGGAATTTGAATTTATGGGTTTATTCACAGTCCGAAAAATTTGGAGTTAAGTGCGATTTATGCGTCATTCACATGATTTACATTTTTATGAACTTAAATGCTAAAATGTTGCGAGGGGTGCTGAATACGTTTTTCTTAAAAAAAAATATGCATAAATATAAATATATATAGTACATTTTATTTTCTCTTTCAGTTAGTTAGATTTCATATGATTATTAACATTTTATTTATATACCTCTAACTAACCTCGCAATATAAAACTACATGTAATTACTCTTGATCTTAAAGTTAACAAAAGTTTGTCTGCTGTTGTTTAAATGTTCTACTTATCAGATTGTACCCACAATGTGAAACTTAATTACCAAATTTATATAGGCAAAAACATGTTTTTCGTGTTAATGCTACTCTTAATTTTATTAATGTTCATCTCATTTGCAGTTGCCTGCACGCTGTGATGCTGGATACACAATTCGAGGCGTCCGTACAGACACTGAAGCAGCTGCAGGAGAAATTTAGTCCCCAGGATATGTTGACTGTGATACAGCGCAGCATGGAGCTGCTAACGGAGGCATATGAGCATGCCATGGCGAGTGAGTAGAAGATTGCCAGCTTCGATTGTCCCAGCAAAAGTAGCCTTATTGTTTGCTTATGTCTATTTCAGCAAATTCCGCACAGCTCAATGCGGACAACATGATACCACTGTCCATGCTGGGCATGATGCGTGCCGCTGTGCCGCATTTGGGCGCAGAGTTGGCGCTGCTGGACGATCTGACGGGTGGCCCCAATTTTCAGGCCGAAATGAATGGCATGGCAGGCTATTGCTATACGACCCTCAAGGCTGCCTACGAGCATGTCACAATGCGAGCGCTGCAGAGGACGCTTTGAGCTCGAAGAAAAAAAAAACACTGGACGCCTGAAAACTTGTTATAATTGTTATGGCTTTTATGCAACGATCAATCTAATGCTAATTTGTGTTTGTTATATGTGCATGTGCATGTTAAGAAAACATTTGTAAAATCGTTATATAGACTGTATATAGAAAGAAAAAAAATGTGCAACTGCCCTTTTAGGCATAGGGTTAAGCTTAGGCTCCTTATTAAATTGTACAGTCGTTGAATGAGGTATTTTGCAGTGATCGCCCTTGATCGATCCGTGTAGATTGCCGTATGTATATGTATATTTCTTAAAAATACTTCAGATTACCAATTTAAGACTAACACATTCCCATTAAATAAATGATTATCGACACAACTACTTAAATTGTATTTTTGCATATTAATTTAAAGGAATATGACTGCCTACAAATTAATCGCTAGTGATTATACATATAGATGCCTTCTATATCCCCAGAGTAAACACAGTCCGTGTCCTTTGGAAACAAGCACTCTGATAGATGTCGCACAAAGTGCTCTTTACGAAATTTATAGATGAGATACTTTTCCGGAAATGTGGTGCCCGTCGCAAAGTTATAAACTAAGATAATTGGATCACCATCATTAACTAGTTTGCGTGAGGATAAATAGGCCAAGGCAAAGACGGCTTTGCGAAAAACGTTGCGTCGATGGCTGATGAAGACTGTGGTGCGAAATGATAGCATGGTGACATTGTGGTATACGGACACATAATCCTCGGCGGAGCGCATTTGACTGACAAACAAAATTGGAGCACTGGGCCTATAGTGCGATATCTTCTGGACCATGCGTGTGGTCACGCCACAAACGACAATGGCTTTGGCATTCACCTCCAGGGAGGCGGTGACAACGGCACGGGCCAGTCCATCGGCGCCGGTGTGCGAGCTGTCACAGTGGGGCATCTTGGCCAGCGTCACCGGCAGAATCTGATCAAAAATGGCGCCCTGCCAGAAATTGAAGTAAACCAATTGCTTGGCATTTTGGGTTTTCACCACAAATTTGTCTGGATAGAAGAAGGTGTAATAATAATGGGCGGGATCAATGCGCAGGTGCTGCTCATTGATGAGCCAAGCATCGAATAAAATTGGCTTCTTGGCGCCATAGACCAGCTGCATCACGCACTCGGCATTGGGGCACAAACGCATAATGTCCGGCACTAGCTCTGGCTCCGCCAGCTCAACCAGAAGTCCATCGTAGCGCTCGGCAATCCAGTTCAGTTCACCGTCGCAGCCCTGAATCTCGTTGAGCACAATACGGGCGTAGAGTCGGATGTTTTCGCACTGTAGCGAAGCCATGACCTTCTCCAGATTATTCACATACGTCAGATTGCCAGCCACATGGGATATGACCACATTGATGCCCACCTCGCGGGCAAACGTGAGATCCTCCACCTCCTCGTAGGATATGCGATACCTGCTGCAGCGCGCCGGAAAGAGCACCGGCATAAAGGATTTTAGAGTGCCGCCACGACAGACGCAGCAATTGAGATGATCCTGGCGAGCACTTCGCACCATCAGCTGGATATCCTCCCCAATGAGAATGATGTCGAATTTGCGAACATCGCAGAGCAGAAAACGCGCATTAACATAAACAATACGCGACGTTGAGCAGGATGAATAGAAGCGATCCGTGGTTAGGATCGTCTTGTATCCGGTTTTCAGTTCGCAATCTGGGCCAGCCAGGTAGCCGGTGTATTGGTAACGTGGCGATAATTTGGCAATGACGGTGGAGACGACGGGAAATCCAAATTCCTTGGATACAGCGATTTCGGCCTCGCGAATCTGGACAATCAGTTCCTGATTTTCGCGTAGTGGACCACGAAAGAGGTCCAGCATAAAACAGCGCACTCCCGAATCTGGTTTAAATTTGAATCAAAAATTCTTAGCTTTTAATGACATTGGGTGACAAACTCACGCAAATACATATACAAGTTCTTTTCGCAATTGCCGCTGATGAGTTCAACACACTTGCTATTCTCATTGGAATTAATGCCCTCCGGAGCGCCGAGTATCTGAAAGTCAGTAAAATAGTTACCCCAACGCTCCTCATCGAAGGGCATCTCGCATATGTCCTCGCTCATCTCCTCATACTCGGAGATATTGTCAGAGACGCCGGTCGTCATATAGGACATTATTCGAATACTGTGCAATGATGTTAACCGTTTCATGTCCTCCGAATTTCTCACGTCATTATCGCCATTTTCGTCCAGGCCAAGCAGATCAATAAATGCCTTGCGGCGCTGCAACGATGACAGCAGCTCCCTTGCCCGGAGCACCTTGGCCACATCGACTGCGACTATCTTTAGGCGCTCACAAATACTGGCTATGACATCGGATCTATCTGGTCTCTCGATCTCTTGTTCCGTCTTCGAAATCTTGGTTAGCAGAGACAAATCTGCTTTAATTTCGTTCATATTGTATCAAAAAAAAAAAATAATAATTGTCCAAAACCAGAAACTCAATTAAGAAATTTTCAAGCAACAGATTTTACAATATATAGACGCTATTAGAAAAAAAATATATATATGTATCTTTGAATGTGGTATCGACAAATATAAATAAGTAGACAAGTTATACAAATTTTCTGTATAAATAAAGCAGTAAAAAAAATTATATTATATGAGGATACTTGTTTTTATATCCTTATATCATACTTAAGAACTAATATGAACTTCAATTAAATTCTCGATTGTTTTTCGATTTTGTTTAAATTTCTAACCGCAACTCAAAGAGCAGGTATAATATTTTCGTATTTTCAATCTTTCTTTGTTTTCTAATTTGTTTATTTCCGTAATTTATTTGTATGTGTTGTGAAGCCAGAATGTTAAATTTAGCAACGCGTCAAGTGAAATGTTTACAATGTGTGAGAGAAAGTTAAATCGAAGCTGCCAACTAAGCATTTTCCGAGTTTCCAACGGCTAATGGCACTTGAACAGCAGCCCAGCGGCAGTAGCCTCCTCATCCTCATCCTCATCCCCATCCGCCGCCCCGAAAACATAAACAGTCGGAATGTTTAGAGAATAAAAAATGCATATTCCAGGCGAACATTTCTTAGTTTTCAATGGTGTTTTCTTTGGTTCTCTGGGCTGATTTTGCTGTTGTTGTTTATTTTTGCTGAGAACTGACAGATACACGGGACTCTGCTCTTGGGTGTGGCCATTGTGCATGTTTAGTCTAAACAACAACGGCAGCAGAATTTCCTTTTGCTACCTAATCAGTGGAGAGCAGGCCGCTTGAACTTTGACGTGAACTGCAGCCAACGGATCTGGCACTCTGGCTGGGAGTGGGACTCCTCCCTAATAAGCTATTTTGTCCGTTTTTAGAAACAATTTCTATGCCACAAGGCGGCACAGAAGCAGCGGCAGCGGAAACGTGTGTGTGGGTGGAGATGATGTATAGAGATGGGGGAGGGCGGTGGCATGGGGGCAGACACTACTGTGAAACCATGGGAGGCCAGCTGCTGAGCATCGAACATGAATTGCCGTGCTCGTGGATCGGATCGTTCGTGCACTTGAGTTCCGGGCCGCTCACTTGCCTGTCCATTTTTTTGTTGCCCTCTCGCTCGCACCGCTCCCGAAAATATTATCCATCTCGTACAGTTCGTTTCGTTTCGTGTCGGCATTTTATTATTTTTCATTTTCGTATTCTTCTCTATAGGTTGGTTTTTTTGTTTTTGTGAATAGAATTTTTCAACAATTTGGCTGTCTTAGAGTTTTCAAAATTTTGGAGCGTAGGTGCAGTGTGTCGCGACGCGTCAGCGTGTTCGGATCGGTCCGCTATAGTTTTTCCAAAACTCATACAAATATCTCCAATATTCAAAAACGTATAGAGAAAATCAAACAATCAAGATTATCTTAATAATTTGTTGCCTTGTGCTGCGGTTTGAAAATTCAAAGTGTTTTCTAAATATCAGGATATTTGGTATGGAGTGCTTCTTTCAATGGCGGAAGTGGGCGTTTTCCTTGTTGCCAAGTTCCATACACACATATAGATATATATACTGACACACACACATACATCAACAAAGATGTACACAATTTTCGGCTTTCCAATATTTTTACTGAAATCTGCTTCGCTTTTGGCTAAAAATATTTTCCGTTAAAAACGTTGAAATATCCAAAAAACACAAAAAATAAAATAAAAATAAAACAAAAATAAAAACGAAATAATAAAAATCCACTCGTCTCAGTGCCGCCGCCTGTTTTTCATAATTTTTCATCTTTATTTATTTATCGTATACATGAATTTCTGCTCTCGAACTTTTTGGCAATTTCGTTGGGGCTCTCATTTTATTTAGCATGTCGTCATTTTTGTTTACCCCCGCACACATTTTCACATTTTCACAAATTTTCATAGAATTTCGTGGCCTTTGTCTTTGGCGGTGGAACAGAAGGAGATGGAATAAAACCGCCTCCATATCGTCAGGCTAATGAAACAAATCACAATTTAATAGGCACAGCGCGTAGTTTACAACTTCCTTGATTACATATATATACACGTAGAAGTCTGTTAGATATAGATACATATGTGTGGCATGGGAAGACAGCTGTGTGCTCTTTGGCAGATGCCATGCTGCGTATGTGGGGGAAGTCCATAAAAAAAAAACAACTAAAACAAAAACAAGAAAATCAAACCAGCGCACTGTTATAAAAATAAAACTATTTTTGTATGGCATGCGTAGAGCAGTCGATGATCAGAAGAGTATTTGGCTTCATTTTGCGAACACAGCGCCCAGCCTCTTGGCACAGTTTTCCAGACTTCCCCCCACAAACATATAAATCAATCATGGCAATTTCAATTAATTCAATTCAAATACGAAATGAAATCGTATTTTTTTATCTAACAGTACGCAGCAATGTGTTTTAGGCTGAGGCCATGCAAAAGTATGCTTAAGTTTTATAATCTGTAGACATTTCTAGTTTTAAATAAAATTCTAGTCGATTTGTCTTTTTCCGCTTACTGGCGTTTTTATTGAGCAACGACAGGAAAGGGAAAAAGGCGTATTTACTATGAATTTAATCAACAAAAATTGAAAGTGAAAAAGATATTAAAATAAAAAAAAATAAATTCGCTAATCAAAGCAGACATTGTAAACGAAGCGTGCAAACAATTTTACGCTTAATCTAACGATTTATCTTAAATGCCAGCAAATTAATCTTCACCTAAGCAGAAAATACAAAAAAATTTGTCAAACATTTTGAATGCCACTTAATAAAGGACAACAAATTTGATCAGTATATGAAAATTGATCAATCAGAGAACTTTCATGTGCTTTCCATCAAGGCTCTTTTAGATATAGGTATATGTATACAAATATGATTTATATTCTCTTTGATATAGTTCTTAGATATCTTTATATATAAATTTAGAGAGCAATGAATGATTGTATAAATCGAACTAATAAGAAATACGTTTGCCATATGTTTGATATAATGCCAAAAATAAACCAATTGAAGACCCCAAAGAATATTGTTTATATAATATAATGAATAAAATGATTTATGTCTGTTACTAACTGGAATATTTTTTTCTTCTAAATTTAACCAGAATATCAATGTTCATAAAATATATTTAAGTATAACATATTAAACATGTATTATACGAAATTGAAACAAACGAGATATAAATAATTTTCAAAAAAAAACCTGTAAATTACATATTTAACAAAAATGATTTTAATTTAACGCAAACTGAATGCAGCTGAATATTTGAATACACTTATATCGAAATATATAGGTACTTAGATATAAGTAATATTTCCAGTTTCGCTGCTTATATAGTAATATATAGTGGGCTTACCACCCCCAATCGGAGGCGATGATATTTTTGTAGCATTTCTAATGAAATGAAATTAAATGTATAATTTATTGTTGCATAAACAAAAGGCACGAAACCGAATCGAAAATCGAACCAAAACGCAGCCGAGGCGCATGTGGCACCTTTAAGTATTTCGATTTGTAGCCCGCCCCCTTTGCCACCTCTCCACTATAGTGCCCCAGCCCGGTCTATGTGGAGCGGCTGGAAAATTTAGTGCTCCCCGCACGAACTGAGCCAAAAATAACAATTAGTAGCGAGGGCGCAAAATTGTTGGAAATGTGGGGAGAGCAGAGATTTGTTTATAGTGTTCGTATAAACAATTGCAATTGAGAAATCGCTGTTCGAGAAAAATCCAAAAGATTTTCGCTGAGAATTTGACCAGCAACATCGATGCGAAATTCGTAAGCATTCAATGAATTCAATTCCATTGCTGGCTCTACAAAAATTCCAAAATTTATAAAAAGAAAAGTTGAAAATAAAACCAAAGTGGAATCAATGCATGCAGCAATATCGGCGAACCGCATCGTACCATAATCGTATAATCATTCTGAACACAATGAATGCAAACTGAAGCGCAACTGAGATGGCGTTAAGAGCAAAATAAACAAGTGCAAAGAATGCGAATACTCATGAATACTTATGAATACTTATGCACGGGTACTTGTATGTATCTGGCTGGATGATCTGAAATTGGACGCCTGAAATTGTAGGGCGTATACAGGCATTTAATTGATCTTAAATTAATTCTTAGAACGAGTTTCGGCTTAACAAAATTTTGCGTCTTAATGTATGTCACAAGCCACAAAAAAAAAAACCGGTAAGGAAGTTGACCACAAATAATTATTTTCTGTTGGCCTATATAAGGCGACTCCTCAGCTGCACACACTCAAACCGAACCGAGCTGAGTGACAAACAACAATATGCTGAAGCTTGTAAGTAGTCTTCACCGGCTGTCCGCCCGTCCGTCCTAATGTCCACCTCTTCTCGAGCAGCTACTTTGCTTGTTTGGCGTGTGCTTGACCGGAGCGTTGGCTGCGCCAAATGATCTGCGTCCGAGCACAACGG
Source organism: Drosophila micromelanica (assembly GCA_004143825.1). Taxonomy (NCBI): domain Eukaryota; kingdom Metazoa; phylum Arthropoda; class Insecta; order Diptera; family Drosophilidae; genus Drosophila; species Drosophila micromelanica. The sequence goes on along the minus strand of SCDY01000139.1, from coordinate 37,338 downwards.
TGCCGCCGGTGGCTATTGTGGATTCGGGTCAGGAGAAGCACGAGGATGGCTCCTATCACTTCTTCTATCAAGGCGAGGATGGCACCCATCGCGAGGAGACGGCCGTGGTGCACAATGCCGGCTCCGAAAATGAATTCCTCGAGGTGAGCGGCTCCTACTCCTACCTCGATGCCGACGGCAAGGAGATTGTGGTGCAGTATAAGGCCGACGATCATGGATTCGTGCCCGAGGGTGGCAACATATTGCCACAGATATCCCTGGCCGCCAAGTTGGCCAGCGAGCAGAAGCCGCCAGTGCCCGATACGGACTACAAAAAGCCGCCAAAATATCAATAAAAAAGCTGAGCAAAAATTTACGCAAAAAAAAGTTTTTATTTGAGTTTTCTTTTTGTTGATTTTAGATTAATGCAGAAACAATTTCAACTAACTACAGGTTGCTACAGGAAGGTTCTAATCTGTATCTAGAATTTAAATTAACAGTGCGCTGAACAAGTTGAGAGTACGAATACAACTACAAGTATTTAGGGGTAGATCTAGATTATAATACATACAAAGAAATCGCTTTAAAACAATGCAATAAATATGACATAAGCAGGACACATAGCATATATATATATAAACATATATCAGTATATATAAGAGGCGGCCGCTACTTCTTAATGGGCGTGGCCGGCGGCGAGCGATACGAGTTTAGCAAACCGCCGGCATTCGGTTTGCGCGTCTTGAGGCGCTGCTGCAGCGTCTGCAGGAGACCAGCGAGGACATCGTGATTTGGTATCTTCTTGGCAAACAGCAGACGCTTCACCGAATCATCGTAGGTCAGCAGGGCGACCATATTCTGCAGCAGAAAGCACTGGCAATACTCCAGCAAGCTGTTGGCATTGTAGACCTAAAACCAAACACGCACTATATAGATATATATATATTATACTATAAATCAGATCACCCACCTTGGCGTGTATGTACATGGCCACCACATTGTCCACATCCACCATTTCGGAGCAGCGCGCCTCTGTGTAGCGCAGCAGTGCCTCCAGCTGAAAGAAGCTAGCGGCTGCCATCAGCTCCAGCACATCGCCATGGGAGACATCCAGGGCGCTGCAGCCGCCGCTGTAGAGGAACTGCATCACCAGCTGGAAGATGTGGTAGCGTATGTCGTTGATCTGCACCGTGGGCGTGCTGTTGGCATCGCTCAACTTCGAGCTGAGCATGCTCTGGAAACGTGGCGAGGCGGTCACCAGCACGATTTTGTGGCCATAGAAGATTTTGCCCTCGACGCTGCAAGAGATTCGGATTAGATATCTACACAGATTCCAGCAAGATGTTGGTACTACCGAAAGGTGACATCGCTCAGCTCCGGATTGTTGACAAACTTTGGATCGATGCGTGTGCCCTGAACCGGCTGCAGTGGCGGCTGCTCCTTGAGCGGATGCAGTGCCTCCCAGCCGAAGCAGGTGGCAAAGATGTCCGCCAGGAGCAGTGTGGTGCCCTCGTTCCTGTTGCGGAAGATGTTGAACAGCAGGGGCAGGCACTCGCTGACAAACTGGGCGCTGTAGTCGTCGGGGCACACCTGCAGAAAGTCCTGCAGCAGCTGATCTATGACCGCATCCAGGCGCAGCTCGTGCGCCGCGGAGAGCGCATGCATCCAGCAGTGCAGGGTCCAGGGCACGCCCAGCTTGCGCAGCTCAATGGTAATGTCTGCAGATATAACATAAAGGGTATAAGCTCCCACTGGCAGGATGATATATTTGAAGTAGTTGCTACGCACCCAGATGATTGTTCTCGGCGCTGTGGTACATGGCCTCCTGGAGCCGCTTGATCTGCGTCTTGTTCAGCAGCGGCAACAGATCCTCGCCAGCCACGGCTGCGGCCGCGGCGGAGCCACGCACGCCCACCACATCGCCCTCGGCGAGCATCTCCTCCAGCGAGAGGACGTCCCGTGTGCCCGGCGAGACCGGATGCGTGAGCAGCTTGCGCAGGCACGAGCGATGGCCGTGCGCCGCCGCCACGGAGATGGCACAGAAGCAGCCCTTCTGCGCGGCGCCCGCAAAGCACAGCGTGTCCTTCTGCTGCGTGGACAGAAACGCGTTGGCGCCGTGCGCCAGCAGCAGCGCCACCAGCTCCAGGTTGCCCGTGCCCGCGGCCAGCTGCAGCGGCGTCAGCGTGCACTTCTCCTCGCTGCTGCGTGCGCCGCCCTCCACCTTGCCGCCGCGCTCCAGCAGAATGCGCAGCGCCACATAGTTGGCCCGGCTGGCGGCGAAGCTGAGCGCCGTCCAGTGCTGGGTGTCCGGCTGTATGGCCGGATAGCCGCTGCTGCCCGCCGCCGGCACCTCCACGTTCGGGTCGCAGCCGGCGTCGAGCAGGGCGTGCAGCGCCACCTCATCGTTCCGGATGCTGGCTATCATCAGGGCCGTCAATCCGGCACTGTTCTGGGTATCGTAGCGCGTGGTGGGCGGCAGCAGCTGGGCCGCCTGGGCCAGCAGCTCGGCGCGGCCCGTGAGCAGCAGCTTGAAGGCGACACCGATGGTGGCACGCCTGCCCAGCTCGGAGGTGTCCTCGCCAATGCTGCTCACCGCCGGCGAGCTGGAGCTGCTGCCAGTGCCCGTGGCGCTGCCGGCGCTGCCTGGACTGCTGCTGCTGGTGAAGTGCGTCTTCTTCGTGGGCAGCTCCTCGTCGTGGGCCACCGGCCGTATGGGGCAGTCAACGCCGGGCAACAGCAGACGCGCAGCCTGCCAATGGGAAGCATTTAAGATCAAAGATCAAAATCAGGTACAACTCGAGCTCACCTGTAAAATGTCATCCTTGTCGATCATCAGGCCGTTCCGGTGCTCGGCATGGGCCGATGCCACACGCAGCCACTCGGCCAGCGGGGGCAGCACCACGTAGGCGCGTTCGTAGCACAGTTCCTGGACGTTTTGGGTGCCGCTGTTGGGCGGCGCCTGGCCGGCCGTTGAGCTCTGGGCGGCCAGCTCCGTGTGCTCCAGCTGGGAGCAGCGCATGAAGTAGAAGAGCGCGCTCAGCGCCGCATTGGACAGGGCGGCCGCGTGCTGGAACTCCTGCTGTGTGCGCAGCGCCTTCTCCTTCAGCTCCCGAATGCTGCCCACGCAGGTGGCCAGCGAGAAGGGGCTCGCCCAACGGGGCATGGCCAATGCGCCGGACGCAATGCGTCCGGCATTCAAATGGGCAAACGGCTGCAGCAGGCCCCAGAAATCACCGGAACTGGCTATGCTCTGATCCAGAGCAGCTGCTGTGGTGCTGCCGCCGCCGCCGCACTGCAGCATGATCTCCTCGAGCAGATTCTCAATGCCGGCGCACAGATAGACCGCGGCGTACTCGTGAATGAACTTGCCCAGCCGGGCATCGGTCATCCACCTGAAGAAGCTGCCCACCGACAGCTGGAGGCCGGCCCGCGCCGATTTGCTCTGCTTGAGGGCGCTCTCGCCGGGCACCGCGAACATGGCGGCGGCGCGCAGGCACGCCTTGGTGCACGAATCGGCCAGCGTGGAGCAGAGCACCACCTTGAAGGCGCCGGTGACCTCCTGCTTGGAGCACAGGCCCAGGCCCGCCGAGAACCTCTGAATCTCCCGTGCGATGCGCACCAGGGCACGCTGCAGCAGGTAGCCCAACCTAGAGATGACCTCGACGGGCACGTGCTCCGCCTGCTGCTTGCAGCGGCCGTTGCGCAGCACGCGCATTATGCACTGCTGGCTCCACGGCGGATGCTGCAGCTCCACGAGCCGGTTGTGCGAGTCCACCCACACGAACTCATCGGCGCTGGTGCTGGTGATGACCGTCTCCAAGGAGGAGTAGCGGCCCAGGCGCCGGGCCGGCTCCGAGCTCTCGGAGCCGGCGCTCAGGCTGCTGTAGGTGCTGCTGCTGGTTTGGGAGCGCATGGTCAGCTGCTGTATGGCCAGCTTGATGTCCTCCAGTCCGCTGCCGCTCCAGGGCGCCTTGCCCGCCGGCATGATGCCGCGATGCCGTCGCGAGCGCGTGCTCCGATTGGTCACCCCGGCGGCCAATCGATCCTCGGGCAGCGGCCCCAGCGTCATTCCCCCCGCCGGCGAGGAACTGTGCCCGCCCGTGTCCGACATGCTCGCATGGCCCGAGCTCCGGTTCTCATCCGAGGAACTGTGGCACTCCTGCACCCGATGAAGCGCCCGAAACTGTTCGTGCTGATGCGTTCGCGGCACCTGCGTCGCAGTCGCAGTCGGCGTCGCAGTCGCAGTCACCGTCGCTGTCGGTATGCCCAACGTGGGTCGACTGGGCGAGCTCTGGAGGCTGCCGCTCAGCTGCGGCGGCTGTGACTTTACCGGCGTGCTCTGCACCGTTAGACGAGCGGGTCCGGCCACCGCCCGCTGCGGTATCGCTGCCTTGGAGACGGGCGAAGTCACCAGCGGCGGCTTCAGCTGCTGCTGCTGCTGCTGCTGCTGCTGTGGCAATGGACTGGTGACCACCGTCTTACCGCCCAGGGGCGCCTTGTTGGGCTGCTGCGCCAGCTCCTTAAAGATGCGTGGCGCCGGCGTAGCCATGGCCACCGCAAGCCCAGCACCGCCGGCTCCAACTTGTGGTGCATGCGGTCCAAGGGCTGCTGGCGCCTGTTGCTGTTGTTGTTGTTGCAGCTGCGGCTGCGGCTGCAGCGGCGCCGGCGGCAGTCCCGTTATTTGCGCGGGCGCCTGCTGTCCAGCAAAGGTTGGCGGCACATTTCCCGTGGGTCTGACGAAAGATAAAAGACAAAGAGGTTGATTTAAAAAAAATGTAATACCAAATAATAAGAAAAAATAAATTATATTTAATTTAAAAAAATGTAATACCAAATAATAAGAATAAATAAATTATATTTAAGTAAAAAAAATGTAATACCAAATAATTAGAATAAATAAGTTGTATTTAAGTTAAATTTACAGCTTCTGCTGAAAATATTTTCTTTTATATAATTGATTAGAACAAAGCCTTTTATAACTGTTCATTAAATATAGAAGAAATATTTTTATTATCAATTTACACTTTTACTTTAAGAATGTTTCGTCAAATTTTCGTATATCAATTTCAATTAAATTGTAATTTTGTAGTAAGATTCATATATGTGTATTTTTCCCTAACAACGCCAAATGCTAATATAATCTAGAAATTACTTTTCAAATATAATTTAAATTTTTACATTTTGTCAAACTTTCGTAATATAATTTTAAATTAAATTTAAACTTTTTAGTAAGATTCAAATTCAAGCATTTTTCCCTAACAACGCCCAATGCTAATATATTCATAAATTACTTTTAAAATGTTTCTACCAAGAGATTGATCACGAACTATTAATAATTATATAAGCAGCTTATGAAATTTACAAAAAGTTAGAAAGAAGCAGATCATTAAATTTGCATACTAATTTAATGTAGCTTCGTTTGACCTATTTGTGAGCAGCTTTAGTTATGCAACTAATTAGAATTCAAGAGAACCTAAGAATGTCAACAAAACTTCTCCTAACGGTTGTGGCAGCTGCTGTCAGAAGTAAGTAGTTGTATATCTGTCATATTACCGCTTATCTTTCGCACTAACTTGCCAATCTTGTGCTTGAGCTTGAGCTTGAGCTTCACCTTCAGCTTGGGCGGTGGCACCTAATTAAATGCAGAGAAACACTCCGGAGGCCGTTGCTGAGGCTTCTTTAAATCTTTGTCAAGACTTTGTTTTCACCCTGAACAAGAAAGGGGGGAATTACGACTTACTGAAGCTGCTTGTTTGCTGTTCGATATAATTAAATGCCTATCGTAATTATTTGATAGTGGTATTTGTAATCTATATATTAAATAATATGCTACAAATCTGCATAACAAAAGTCTTATGTAAATTAATTTTTAATGTGTCATCAATTCAAATTTGAATTTGAATTTTTAAGACTTGAGGCCAGTTAGGGTATGCAAAAATCTGTATGCCAGACAAGATTTACGTTTCCTTTTGTTTATGAAAGTGGGTTGCCAAACGTTCTCACATTGCTGCATTGTCGTCGGCTCACAACATCAACTAACTGGCTTCGAAAAAAAAAACAAATAAAATTTAAAAAAAAGTCAACAAAAAATATTAAGAGCCAGTTACGAGCGCTCATTTGAATGCCGCAAAAGATCCAAGTTAAATCGTTTGCTTTTATTATGATTTTTGATTTCATGTTGTAACATAAAACGTCGTTCTTATGTTTGATTGACCCAGAATTTGGCAGAGATTTTTTTTTTTTTTTTGGTTTCTGTCTTATTTTTTGTTGCCAAAAGTGCCCATTGTTCTGTTCTGTTTGATAGCAATGGACAATGTGTTGCGCTAAATACGATTTATAGCTTTTGAATTGTCTTACAATGCTGTGACATGAACTCATTTGGGGGAATGTTTTTGACGATCAGTGACCTTTTGACATTATTCCATATTTGCTAACAGTTTCCCTATTTGTTCTAACTTAAAAAAAATTCTACTGAGAATTTTAAATTTATAGCCAATATATTTTAGAAATAAAAAATATTATCAAGCATACTTTTGGGCGCACTTTATAATTAACAAAGATATTAATTTTTAAAAAGTTAAAACCGAAAAGTATTTTAATTGGACATCTACACTCTGACTTTCCTTTTTACTGTCAAATATATATTTAGCCAATTCCCTTTTCATGCAAATATTGAAACTACGAAAAACTAAAACGAAGTGTTTTCACTTGCCGCTCGAGCCCCTCCCCCCGCTGTGGCTTTCACAGCACTAGAATGGGAGCCCAGACAACAATTGATGCAAAAACAATACGAAAAAATGGGTGAAAAATAATGGCAAATCATTTGAAGTGTTTTCACTACCGTCTCGCAGCTCGTCGCCACTCCTGAACGTAGCTCCAATCGCATGAATCTGACTGGCTGGCGGTCTCCGCATCGTGGCCAGGGTCGCTGTCGCTGTCATCATCGTCGTCGTCGTCGTCGTCATCATCATGATGATCGGCATTAACGTTGCTGTTGGCAGCATCGGATTTCATTGGGCCAACAACGGCTAGAGTTGGCTTTGCCACCGTTTCCACCAGAGCACTGGCGCGCCGGTAATTGCCTTCAATTTTGATATTAATTACGCCATTCTGCACGCTCTCAATGTAGGGCGGCAGTTCATCATCAATGTTTGCGTCCGCCCCCGCTTCGGCCTGCGCTGCTTCCACTGCTTCAACCGCCAATCCCGGCTCCGTCTCCGTCTCCGTTTCCGTCGCCTTCTCCAGCTTGACTTTGTCATTGGCCTGCAGTTTGTGGGACATCTCCTGCAGCAACTGCGAGTGGAGATTGGCTGCATCTGCGAGCAGTTTTGCTGCGGGTTGCTGCTGCTGCTGCTGCTGCTGCTGCTGCTGTGCCGCTCGATTCATGGAGTCACCAAAATAGATGACCACCTTGTGATTTGGCTTGACCCCGCGATCGATCAGATTCCCATTGCCGTTCCCATTCCCATTGCCATTCCCATCACGATCCCGTTCCCGCCTGCGCTGCGTGGCCGCCCAGTCGGGCAGCTCCTCGATGGGCGTGGGCGATGGTGTCTGCGCGGGGCGTGGCAAATCGCGCGGCTGCGACTGACACATTTCGCTATTGCGCAGCGACTGCGGCTGAAAGTTCTTCAGCGAGATGCCGCGTCGCCTCAGTATGAAATTCTCATTGAGCATGCGCCCCAGCAGGGAACTGGGCGGCGTTCCCTTCCCCGCCAGCTTCGCCTTCGACTTGGAGACAGACTGTGGCTGAATCTGTGCTGTTGCCTTCTTGGCACTCAACTTATAGTCGCGCAGCTCGCGGCACAAACGGCAGGCGCAATCTTTGGTGCAGTACATGTTGATGATGACGTTTGAATTCAGATTTGAGTTGATATTTTTAATGTAAGATTTACAAAATTAGATTGTGCTTTGGTTTCATCTCACTTTGCACACAGAAATTGCGATGCTGACATACACAATTTAATACACAAAATAATAACAACAATTATGCAAATTATAAATTTTCATTGCTCTAACGCCGTGCGCAGCGTTGCGTGGCCGACGCACGTATCCAAAACAGAATCCGAATCTCGACTCCGAATTAACAACGTTTTCGACTTTTGCTCTCGATAAACACGTTACCGTGCGCGCTCAGACATCAAGCTCGACTGAAGCTTGCCAGCTGCCAGCCGGCGGTTCAAAGCGACTGTTGCTGCTGCTGTTGCTGTTGCTGCTGCTGCTGCTGCTGCTGTCGACGCCAGCATCGCTGCCGAGTCATTGTCTACGCGCAGCGACGTCTGTTTTTCCTGATTTTCACAGAGTGTGTAGCGTAGGCCTTTGGGGCCCATGCCACCTTGCAGGTCTTTGGCTTGGGTAATTTCAGCTGCCGTGAGTTGTTGTTTCTCAGCTGTGTGACCAAAACAATGGCACAACTGTAACATCCAACTGCCAGCAGCAGGCAGCAGCAGGCAGCAGCAACAGCAGGCGGAGATTCACTCCAGGGCTGAGCCCAACAGGTCTGAGTACTCGTCTTGAAAACGATACTGCGCCTTCCGAGTCACTGTGACTGCAAGAATTGTCTGCATAATTCACTGACTATTTTTCTTCTATTTAAATCTCGCTAAAGTTTTCTAAATTTTTTAGAATTTCCGATGCAATCAATTGCTGTTCAAACTATTGTTTAAATTACTTTTTGCAAAAATCTTTAAATTATTAATATATATAAATATGAATGCCAGTCAGATATAAATATGAATAGATAAACTAAATAAAAGACACAATTAAAAATGTCTTAAAATTTAAATTTTTAGCTAAGAAAATAAATAATTTTGAATGTATAAATATTTTAGTAAAACACAAAGTATATTCAACTAATATTTTGTTACTTTAAAACAAATATAAAGCGTACATTTTTGGATCTAATTTATAAATATTCTTTATTAAAAACAACATTTTTTTTATATTTTTGAGCTATTTTCATAGATTATAGTAAAAAACTATTTAAATTTTTTTAGCAAGCACTGCGCATCTCTATTCGTAGGCTTTGTGAATTTATGTACAACAGTTTTAAGCCCGAGTGCTGTGGCCTGGGACGCACTGGAAGGTTATACAATCTTGACACTTATCAGATCGTTTTGCTAGCTTCCTTCCGCAGCTGGGCTCAAGATCACGTTTTGTGTTCTGAGCATGTGCAGACACGCGTAGGTTTCCAAGATACATCTACCAGATACATTTCATGTGTGGCACAGATAAATCGTAAGGGCGTAACCTGCTTCTAATGATTTATAACTGCTCATCTTGTTGATGTAACGGTTTCTTGAGGTTTTCATTGGACAGCAACCACTACAAAGTTCTTTTGTTGCTGAAGAATTGCTGCGATCAGATCCTAGGGCCTGCCGCCAAACCACAAAATGAGCCCCCGATCGCAATTAGAAAGTTATGACCAATAGCTGGTCATTTGGTCAAATGCCAGTCAGCGCGCTCAACTCGAAAATGGAAAAAACGCCCACGTAATGCGGAAAAGCGGCGAGAGGCCTCCACTAGACTCTATGTACTACTCCCCAACTGTTGGATTATACAATAACTTTCTTCATTTCTCTGGTAGTCTGGCGTGTTTTGGGTTTCTAGCCCGAATTTGAAGTTGGCTGGCGTTGTTAATTATTAAAAACATTATGTTGCTTGAAACAATTTGCGCATTAAAAGTTTAATTTACGGAATTGTAATGACAGACTATAAATAAGTATGCTTACATCCATTAGGCACGGCTGCACACACAGACAGACAGACAGACCCCGAAAAAAGCAAAAGTATAGCAGAGAGTTTAATGTAATATTTGCGTGTTTATTAAACAACTCAACCAAAAAAAAATATATATATATATTAGGTTGAAAAACTGGCCAAAGGCGGCAACTGCAATTCACAAAGCCAAAAAACAGCCTCAAAGAAAACCCTCAAAACCTATTAGTTGTGCCCGGCCCTTTGGGCTGCAGTATTATGAAAAGATATCCGAGCTATCCAAAATATGTGTGTCATTTTAGTTTAGGCCAACTAATGAGATTGCAGCCGCAACCAAGCCCCTTAAGGAACTTTCGTTTTTCATGCCGACATTTGGACAGGAAATTGCTTGAAATTTTAGATTGTAGATCATTAGAACTCGCTCTTCAACCAACTCGTTTGCGGTTGGCCATTAATTATTGGAGTACAGGCATCGTTAAGGCTTAAGACAAAGCCAAATGGAAATAATGGTTAAAGTTCTGACAAGGTTAGTTCGAGTTATTAAGCGAATCAGGTTATATTTTAAATAGCAAATTTATGAACACTTGAAGTTAAAGTTTATTTATGGCTCTACTATCAAGAAAGCGACTTTCAACACTTCTTTGACATAAATTTCTTAAGACGACACAATTTTCGTCGAGTCATGTCTGGGAACAAAAAACAAGAAAACATTTCTGTGAACAAATATCTTTCAACTGACTTACACTTTTGGAAGCAACGTCTGATCTGAAGATGGATAAAATAAATTCTCAAACTTGTTCAACTTTTTTTGTGTGTTGGAAATATAATTTTTTAATATGTTGATATTCGGTGCATTAAAGGAAATATATTTTGGTAGCATTTACTATTATTAATCATTATCGTAAACTCAGGCCATTGCTGATTGCGCACATGATTAGTCAAATACACACACATTTTTTGTGTACAATTCAAAACAGGAAACGTAAAAGGGGTCAAAGACCAAAGACTTTGATGTGCGTTGCTTTGCCTCAACTTTTGTATTTCATGGATGTTTGTTTATGCAGCTAATTGCACTGATTACATAAAGGCTACAGCCAAAGCATATGTGTAGCACTTGACGTTTTTATTATTATTATTTTATTTCTTTTTTTTTATCTGTGTCTCTTATGAAACACAACATTTTATGCATTAGTAGCGCTGAAAAAAAAATTAGCCCTATCATTACATCTTATGACGCTTGTAGCGCACCTGATTTGTGAATAAAGATAAATTGTGCGGGGCGCTAACAAGATTTCCGCATTTTGGCCATCAGCAGATGCGGTCATTGGATGCGACTGGCGTCGCTTCCGCTGAGCCCCCCACTTTTAAACCCATTTGGCCCCAACGAGTTAATTAGTCGGGCGAGTGACGTCTGTCTATCTGCAGCTGAACTCAGATACCAGCAGCATGTGGCGAGCTGGGCAACAGCTGACGGCAACTTTGCGACTCCCACACTTTCGCGCCAAGTACTTATTTCTATACTATTATACCCTGCACTCATAAAATGAACCAACAAAAAAATAAAGGTTGTATCAAATATGAAACTCTAAAATGTGTGTCAAATATCAACATATAATAAAATATTTTTATTCTTTCTCGGGCTTAAAAAAACATATATAAACGAAAAACAAACGTAAGATTCTACGTACAGGGTACCCTGTAGTCGAGCAAGAGTGTTCACACTGTTTTTTTTCTAGCCAGCGTTTCAGCTTGTAGTGTTAGATACTCGCATTTTGACAAACGCTAAAAGTATCTCACAGATACGTATGGGTAATATGCCTGGTTTCGTTGTGCTCGACTCTTACAAGTGTGTGTGTGTGTGTGTGAAAGAAAGTGTTGGCACGAGTACACGGGCAAGGTAAAAAGGTAACAACATTTTCACTTGCCTCATGTCGTCGTCGCATTTTTAATGCTGCGCTGAAGATGCTTTAATTTAAAATGTAACAACCATGGGGGTTTAATGCCCTCGACTCCAGGCCCAGGCCCAGACTCTGGCACAGGCGCATGCGCAGTCCCAGGCCCAGACCCAGGCCCAGACCTCAGGCATGCCCATGCCAGTTCCATTGTCATTGGCGTAGATGGTGATATTAACTTGGCTGCTATAGATACAGATACAATTTGTTGGTGTTGTTGTTGTTTTTACTATTGTTGGTTGTTATTATTGCTACCTAGCTGGCGAATTGTGTGGCGAATTTTGTATAAATTTTTCCTATTTCAGTTCGTTTGCTGTGCATTATTATTGTTCGCAGCTAATTATTCACATTTTGCCATTTTCACTTTCATTTGTGTGAATTTCTACTGTCATTTGTTTGTTGTTACACGTATTTCAAAACTTTTAATTGTTTGTCCATGCAAAAAGTTTCCAAAATGCCAGTCATATTTCGGTTTCCTGTGTACATACATCAAATACAGACACAAACAGATTTCAATCTGCAATTGTTGCCGCTTTGTCGGATTGAGAAATCGAGTACGAAAATTGAAATACCCTCAGCTCCAGTTTCAAGCTAATTGAATTAGTTTTGTTTGAGTGGCTCTGGCGCTCAATTTCATTTCAATATTCATCTTAGCTCTTATAGCTCAAAGTCAGCATGTTATATACATATATATATTTCATATTGGCACACATCCGCTGACCAAGTGATCTTCTGCTCTATTCGTCTGACACTGGCAACTGTGGCATTAATTTTCCCCAAATTAACCTTGACCGGCTTCACAATGCGACTAATAAAAAAAATACAGATATCTAGACGTGTTGTGCTCGTTTCTTCTACTCGTTCGGCAACAACAATCCTAAGATTTACTGAAAATCGTCTACAGTTTGCCATTCTTTCTGTGCGTATTGTGGCATTACTACTTCCGAAAATAAGTTGACCGCCCCAGAACAAAACAAACACAAAAGTTTATTGTCCATTCAACTTTGGACGCTTCACGCTTTTGCGCACAATTGTGCATGCAGGTGTCCAAGACCAAAAATAGTATCCATTGTTTGGCCCAGACACTCGGATCGGAAACAACAGCAAGAAACAAAACGAGAAAAGAACCTGAAGAAAAGGGCCCATCCCTCTAAGTTCTATCGAAATTAACATACTCTAGCACAAAGTCTACCAATGCAGCAGTTATTTTCAATCTGATGTTAAGTACGTTATAAAAATATTTGAGTGTCAAAGTTAAGATTCTTTTACATACAGCAGATTAATATTATACTATTACTAACATTTAAGAAGTCAAAAAAGATAATAAGTTAAAAGTCTTGCAAATGTTGGTTAAGCTGATGATTGGCAGCAATTAAATCTGAAAGTCTTTAAGCTGCTCTTTTCTATGCCAAAATTAAATAAAAGCTAAGACTTTAGTTTTGTTCATATCTTGCAAAACATATCTAACATATACTATACTCTAGTACTATACTCTAGTGCAACAAAATCAGATACGATTTTTCTGCACAATTTTTTGTTCAAGTTCAGTGTGTCGGATAAGAAAAAGTGTTGCATACTTTCAGGCAGCCCGAAATATTTTCAAGTAAAGCTAGCGCCATCTACTGTTCGTTCTTATGCATTCGCTTAACGTTTTTTTTAAATGCGCAATAATTTTGTTTTAAAGCAGGAAAGCTGGTATTATGTATTTTTAAAATAATTCTTTTGATAAATTTGTCTTACCTGCGTGGCTTTGGCCGCAATATTTCATGATTAGCGTCTGTTATGCAGAGCGGACTGAGCGCTCCTGCCAAATGTGCCACGCCCACGCGCTCCGTATCCCAATTGTGGCGAGTGGGCATTTTTTGAACAGCTTATTTTATAAAGTATTCAAAGCAGCCGTTGCATTTTGTGGCTCTGCAAAGAAATATAAATGAAAATATTAAAGAACATCATAAAATTGATTTTTAGATGATGGACAGAGTACAGACAGTCTGTGGGAAGTCGGGTTAGATGTCTAGCCGGCCGGTTCTACAAATTAACCAGGCACCCCGAGTGCAATTAGCCGCTGCCAATGTCGTCTCCACTTCCTCTGCCCATAATAATTAAGCCAACGTTGTCAGAGAAAGCAACAAAACAAAGTCGCAGACGTTGCCAAAGACTGAGACTGTGATTGAGACAAAGAGCTAGGCCGGCAGGGGAAGGGGAAGTGGAATGAGATGGGGCAGGGCAGGGCAACGGCTGGGGTTGGGGTTGGGGCAACGGTAGCGGTAGCATTGCGTGCTTTGCGTCATTGCCTTGAAAGTTGATCGTCTGTTGATCGTCTTGCTACTCTATAAATGGCTACTTGTCTGGCTCTGGCTGCAGGTGTCGGCCAAGAACTTTGGAGCCACATTGGCATGCAATCAATGCCGTTCGATTTCATTTCGCTGGAAACTGTTGCCAAGCCATAATGCCAGATACTTACTTCAGCTATAAGTGCTTTATATACCCAGCAAACCAATAAGGAAGCAAACAGAGCATTTTCAATATGTGCAAAATAGTATAAAAATTGGAAAAAAAAAAAATAACTAAATAATGTATGAATTTTAAAATTAGATCAAACCAAAGAAACTTTTATACTAACTTAAAGCCGCTCTTCAAATTAAATGTTTCTAGACATGTTAAGCACATTCTTTGTTTGAAGAGCGAAGCGAATAATTTTGTATTTTAATCAAGTAAAAACGTTGACAATTTCTCGATTTTCTATCATTTTCGAATTCTTAAATTTAATCTGATAAACTTTGAATTTCTTTCAGTTTATTTACACCGCTCCCTTCGACATAGAACAGTGGTTTCCCGGAGAGTATAATTTTCGCTCATATGCCGCGGTTTTAAATCATTCTCATTTAGGGCATCATACAGGGCATCGACGAGCTGGACACTCCCAATTGCAGCACTCCGACTTGTTATGTTATGTAGCTAGTTTGGTTATCGTTCCCGGTAAAAATGCCCAAGTTCAGGCAAATAGCTGGGCTGTGTCTGCCTTCTGTTCTGTTTTCTATTGAACGGCTGGGGCGCGATCTTATCGGAAGTGCCCAAGGGGACGTGTGTATGGTGAAATGGGCGTGTGTGTCTGAGAGTGAGATGAGAATGCACTGGACATGCTTTGTGGCCATCGAAACAGTCTTTGTTTCAGCTCTATCGATGGCTTCAAACAATCAACCGTTATGTATATCCACACTTTGAACGCTGCTCCATGATTGATGACTGGAGCTAGTGGCATCAATATGACCTTGTTGCCATACACGAAATTTTATAATTTTGTGCCGAGCTTTAATTTGGATTGTGCGGGCTTCCGCTGGTTATGGGTCTGAAGAGCACTACTGGAGTTCACATTAACCTCGCTAATGTTGTTTTTCGTCTTTTTCTTTCAATATTTGCTCAGCGTTTGACTCTTTGGCCCTTTTATCGATATCAAAAATCTTGATTTTTGGGGTCAACTGTTCAATCTTAGAGAGATTTCATTTGAAGTTCTTCGTTTTTTTATTTTTTATGTCTTCTTCTCTTGTAGCGCATTAATTAACTGGGCTGCGAAAGAACGTCGATTGATACCCATATAAATGGCAGCTAAACTGCCGCATTTTAAACGACATTAGGCGCTGTCGCTGTCGCTGATGCTGTTTTTCCAGCTCCTCGGATGCTGTCTGGCAGATTTATGGCGGCCGGCGAGAAAGCTCTGTGAACTCCAGAAATGGTTATGTTTTGTCAGTGATATTAGTTTACTGTGTTTATGGGCTGCTATTGACAGAATTCATTTCATTCATTTTATTTTCATTACTTTTCTGGCAACCAATTAAAGCCATTTGCATTAAAGCTGCCAATTCTTAGGGATTATATGTGTTAAAAGATCATATTTCATTATAATTTTAATACTCATTTGTGTCAAACTTTAAAAACGGTTTTGAAAATTAATTTTTTCACCTTTAAGCTGATAATGATGATTAGCTTAAACTTATGGAGAGTGGTTAATTAAGTAACAAATTATTTTTAAATAACATAATTGTAATAATACTGAATAAGAAAGCAAGCGTATTTCAACTGGTTCATTATCTTATCCAAGCACATCAGCATTTTTATTTATTTATTTTTTTTTTTTTACCCAGGTGCGTAACTGTCTGGCGAAATATTTGGCCAAATCTGATTGCACTGCTTACTGCTAAATGGAATCCGAACTGACCGGCTTGTTTTTTATGTGCTTTATGGGCCGCTTTTCGCGGCTACCGCATTCCAAAGTGAAAGGCCAGAAAGTCGGAGAGGGACCGTGAAAGATACTTATAAGCACGCACACACACACATATGCACGCAGAGGCACAGACGGACGGACAGACGCAAGAGATTCGTTGCTGAGCAAGAAATTTCATAATTAATATGCCGCACATGGAACTAACTGTTTGCAGCTGGCCTGCCACATTAATATGCAACAATGTGGAGAATCGACCAGGCGTTGGTGTTATCGGCAATGGATTTGAGGTCTGTTCTCTGTTCTAGCCGCATAGACGTGACACTAATAGATGCGGTCTTTTACGCCCTTAACAATAATTTAAATAATGAAACTCTGTCCCTTCGATAAACCCAGCTTAGCTCACCGGGGACATTAATCGCGTCTTTTGGTATTCACTTCATTCATTAATCATACCAAAGATTCACGCTGAAAAACTCATATAATTTTCAAGCCTCTGGCGTGATTTGTTTGTTGTTTTTTTGTTTTTTGTTTTTTTTTTTTGTGGTTTCGGTTCGATTTCTAGTTATTACAAAGATTAATTGCGTTGCTTATGCAAATCGATTGTCATTAGCCATTTAAAGGCAGATGCGGTGGCAGTTGCGCAGATACATGGCTTGAGATACAGATACAGATACAGATTGGCAATTTGGGTTCCATTCGAGCGGCTCAGACAATCGATGAGGCAATAAGCGAATGAGTTTACTATCTAAACAGTTTCATCGACACATATTTATAACGAATTTTTCGGCTAGCATTCTTAACTATGTGCCAAAAAGTATCTTATTTCTTTACCATTGTCTCTCTCTATCTGTCTCTTTCTGTCTAGCTTGTTTGGCTCAGTTATGGCCGGGGGCGCAAGCGCGTGTTAAAATGGCTCAAAACAAACAAATGGGCAACGATAACCGATCCGAAATTACTTTTCCAAATGGACACGGCGCAGTGAGGCAGCAAAAAAATAGAAACGTTTTGTAACTGATACTCTCAAGGAATTCCATCGGCTGCGCTTTGCTGTCAAGCGTAGTGCAAACACTTGAAAATGGAACGAGTTTTCGACTCCAACCAACATTACGGCGCTCAGACATATTGGAGTTTTTAGCGCGACTCTTGTAACTTTGCCTTGATTGGAGCATTACGGGCCGGCTACTCTGGCAGCCAAGACAAAACTGACACTGGCCACATGCGCGCAGAGCAATCGGTTCGATTATGAGAAAAGAATTTAATATAGCGTGGCATGTATTTCAAATGAATCACATAAATTCCGAACATATCAGTTCTACTTGTGGAGGCTTCTTCTTAAAAGGGGTAATATTATTTCTAACATAACATGTGTAAAGTGTCAAAGAAGACATGAAACAGGAATATACTCATATTTTTATATAGACCATATGCAAGGGTATAGAATCTTCGGCACCTCGCAGATAACTAATTAATTGTGTTAGCTTTTTAGTTTACCTATGTTATGTCTATGAACTATAATAATTTTGATCAAATCTTATTTTGTTTTAATTAAAAATGTTATCTCTAATCTATATCCGTATGCTTGTTTCTTGAATACTTCGCAGATATATTAAATATCGGTTGATTTATACAGTGCTGAAAATGTTAAGAGGAAAAAATTTAATCGCTGCCTTATTTATCATTCGTTAAAGAAGCTCAATCTATAACGTGCCTAATTATTATACCATCTGCTTTCAACCTGAACTTGATTATAAACCCGCGTATAAATTATTTTCGTATAGCTATAGGTTCGAGTCTCTTATGAGAACAGTCCATCTTTTGATTAATGTCAAAACGAACGAACCAACTAACTTTGCGTGCTGCCGCCTGCTCGTATTCTTTATTTTTTCTTTTATTAATAAATTCAAAATTAAATTTTCTCTTAATTGCAGACTGGCGATGTCGACCGGAGTCGGGCAGAACCCGATCAAGAGAAAGTGTTTCTGTTTTGATGCTTAGCTGCATATCGCGCTCCGAGAGCTCCGTGTTGCAAGCTGCGACTGCGGACAGCGGACTGCGGGCTGCGGGCTGCCCGACCTGCTGCAGTGGCTGCTCAAAATTGGGTCACTCTGGGCCCAGCTCCCAGCTGTTTGGAGTTGGATTGGTGGTTAGCTCGTTTGCTCTTTCGCTCATTGACATTTAAATTATGTTGGAGCATTTCGTGTACATTTCTTTTTGGGGCCACCAAAAATGCCACCGAAACCACATTTTTGGTGCTCGGGTGTCGCGTGGTGTCAGCCAAGGGGCCAAATAGCTTAAGGCCAAAACAAAAACAAAAAACAATGACAGCTCTGACAGTGAAAAATATGTTTTACTTGAAGCTTATGCAATCGGAGTGCAGATCAAGTTGGCCGGCTGCACTTAATGGATAATTGGCTTATAGACAAAAGGCCGCTCCCCGCTTAACGTGCACACTCCAGGTGACAGACAGCTCCAAGTGGGACAGCATCAAGTTGTCTCCGCCGCAGCATAACGGTGTCGATTATGCGCCCATCAAACACCCAAAACAACAAATAACAACAACCACAATAAATAGCTCAGCTGGTAATTAAAACCAAACTCGAGCTATGATCTCTGATTGGAACAGACAAAGGTGTCTCTATTTTTTTTTTATTATTTTTGTTGTTGTTGTTGTCTCCCCGCATATTTCTTTTTGTGTCCCTTTCGCTTTGATTGCGACCCTATAAAAATGAACGCGTAATGTTTCATTCGATCCGTTTTGAGCCGTTGAGTCACTCTGGTGGTTAGCTCTCAGGTGTGTCGGCACGAGCGACTTATGTTCGTGGTACCCCCTCCACCCCACTACAGCCCACAGAGGGCACAACCCACAATCACCAGTCAAAATCTCATTGGGCCAGCTGGCCAGTTTTGATCGTTATACAAAGGTATATTTGTACTCTGCATAAAATATGTTATAATACTTGTAATACATAATATATATTCCATTATTTCAATTTAACTACACATTATTTAAGCGCTTATTTAAGTACTTAAATTCTTTAATGTCGCATTTCAACATCGTTTTTTATGGCCCTAATGTTGTCTTTCCTGTTTCTCACAGACTTTACAACACAAGACTTAAAACCCAGTTCTCTCTCATTGGTCGAGATCGTAAACAAAAGCGCAAAGGTGTCAAACGTCAAAGCTAGAGTCAATAAAAATAGTTAACCATCGATTGTGGGTATATATACATAAACATTTCTAAAACAACATATACATTTGTTTGTATGTTTCGGACTATTTGAGAGCTTGTTTGTTTTCCACTTAAAACCAGAACAGCCAAACGGCAAAAGTATCTATTTGATATGCGACATATTTTGTGCTTACTGCCAAAAAGGCGGCTTGACCGTATTGTCAAAGACTTAACCAAAAGGCAAAAAAAAATATACAACACAAAATTTCGGAATTTCTGTGTTTATGCTTGGCATAAATTGGCAAAGATTTCGACCAGCCACTTGGATTTGGGTTGCGACACAGAAAGGCGGCTAATAGGAATCTTTAAAATGTTGTAAGTTTTGCATAAATCTATTCAAGATTAATCTATAGCTTGCACCGGAGCTGTAAAAATATTCATAACTTTTTAAATAACCCTAAGAATTAGCTCATTAAAAATGGGTTTTTAGGTGTGGAAGAGAATTTGCTACTTGACTTCAGATCCGCTAAAGCCTTCTTTCAAAAGACTTTTATATTTGTGTTAACTACTGTTTCGTTACCCATTAAATTTTGATTTATGAACTTGATAATCATATTTATAAACTTAATTGTTTTCCTAGAGATTAACTTCCCCCTTATATAAATAAATTTTGCCTGACATCTAGTTTACTCACCTCTAACAGTTTAATCCACGCAATATTCACAAGTAGCGCAATCCCAAAAAGTTAAATATTGATTGCTGATTATCCCAACCAAATAAATCTATTGAGTATATTCCAATTAACAGATATTTTCACATAGCCACTGCCAACTTTTCTGAGTGGGTTGACTTCATAAGCGATGCTTGCGTGCAATTAATTAAACAAATTGCTTTACTTTCACCTAACTGCGGGTTCATTGCAGCATTTGCATATTTGCGAGTACTCTGAACTGGCAGACATTTAGCATTTAGCACATCACACAAACGTTTAGGGGAGCACTCGACACCAAATTTACTTATGTTGCATTCATATTTTGCTGCTGATGCTGCTGCTGCTTCGGTTGTTGTTGTTGTTGCTGCTGCAGTTTTGGCAGGTTTCGTTAACAGGAAAATTGACTTTATATACAAATATGTATGCATGCATATGGGTAGACACTATACTTATATATATGTAAGTATGGGTAGTAGCGAAAACAACTTTTCGCGAATATTACACACACACACGCACACACAGAAACACTCGCGCACTCACGTACACATACACCCATAAAACGCCCGCGGCGTTCGATTTTCGCGACTGGCGTTAATCACGGCGGAGAAGAATCGTTCTGCACGACGAAAAGTCAAAAACACAACTGAAACTTCTTTGGGAAAAAGTATTTTTACAGCGCACGGCACGCGCAATAGACCAACAATGGGTCTTGCTTGGGTCTCAACAGGTCTTGAGCTCAACATTTTGAGTGAGTTTTTTTTTGTATTTTGTTTTTTGTTTGCCTCTGGTTGTTGGTTTGAAACCAGTTGATCTTGTTTCTGAGCCGATTTTTCTGCTGCTGCTGCTGTTACATGACTCGACGCTCGCTGCTCGGTGCTCCTTTGGCAAGTTCGTGTCCTAAGTCTTTTGTTTTGCCTGCATTGCAATTGCTTTACTCGTAAATGCATGGCATTATTATCTATGAGTTATTTACGCTTAGCATTTCTGCTCTTGTTATGACCAGACGTAGCTCTATTCGTTGCTCCATCGTCGTTGTCGTGGGCTTGGCACACGTTCAACCTCAACCCCCGGCAAATGTTTGGGGGCCCAAGAATGTCCATGGCGGCGGCGACAGGTTTGCTCTGCGCAGTCTTGAAGTCCACTGCAGTTGGCACATTTGGCGTAAAAATATTAGCTACTGTTTCCAGTTGCAATTGCCAAATGTGTTTAAATTTTTTTTTTTTTTTTTAGTTTTTTAGAGCATTTTTTTTTGTGTTTGTGGCGTAGGAGTTGCAGGAGTTTGGTTCAATGAACTGAGCCTGTAGATATGTGATTCAAATTATCGAGTGTGCGAAAGAGATAGTTAGCTGGAGGGATAAAGAGGGAAAAGACAATGAAACGACCTTGTCGTGTGTGCGAAGTTTTGTGAAGATTTGTGCTGGCATCGTCTCAACTTATTTTGGAATTTATTGCCCTGGCCGCTGGTCAGCTTAGTTTAGTTTAGTGTGCCATTGTTCTCATCGTCGGTTCTTTTCAAATCTTATGACAATAAAGAGCGACTGCGACTGCGACTGGGTCTGCGGTCGCGGCATTTTTCTCCTGTGTTGTTTTTTTTTTTCATTTTTATTTATTTTCCGTTTTTTTTTCATTTATTTTTTGCTTGAAGCTGCCGCAAAGTGGAAACCAGTCGCGGTCCGTGCTCAGTGCTCGGTGCTCTGCTCCTGCCAATGCCCCATACACGAACGTCAGGGCAGTCACTTGATCAACTGGCAGCCAACTGGTTAAGAGTTGCTGAAAAGCATGCGCCAAAGAATTTAGCCAGCGATTTTTGGAATGTTTTCAATGTACCAAGTGTGCAAACACCAAAAAATATGAAAAAACCAAAAACTCAACTCGAAAAATTGTACAAAATAAGGTCGAAGTGAACATGCCCTGATAACGATTACAGCTACTTTTTATTTACAAAAGTTTCTTAATCAGAATTGCAAACTTAAAGACAAACGCAGTATGCCCACCTCTTGTGAGTGGGCCAAGGAATGACTGCTAAAAAACTGCATTTGGTTTTGGTAACAAAAGGGCTAAAAAACTCTTCACCATTTATTCTTATTCTTCATCTATATAAAGTCCAATTATTATTAGATGGCAGGGCATATTTAAGTCGAACTATTAGCCACTTGGCCAGCACATTAACAACATTGTTGCCAGGAATTTTAATGCTGCTCATTGGCAGTGCGGCCATGTTGAGGGCAACAGAGCCACCAGCTGTTATTTTACGGTGGTAATTTAAACGGCATTAGCGCTAATAATTTGCGTTTACCTACTGCGGGAAGAGACCTGCGGCGTAATCTGAAAATCTCTTGCATCACTTGAAAATAATCATTGGGCAAGGACGTGACTGTGCTGTGTTGACGTTTATTGTGACAGCCGCGCAGTGAATGCTTGGGGTACACTTATGTTACCGTGTCCCTTATGCCCGAAACCGTTTGGGCTCCTCGGTGTTTAGGTCTCGGTTCCGTTCCTGTGTCGCTGCATGGGGCATAAATCAACACGAGGCGCAAAATGCAACCGCAACAAAGCAAAAGGTAATACGCAGGTAGCGACACCAACGACGACAACATCAAATTCCAAAGACTCCGAACAAACGCAACGTTCCGTTTTTCGACCCAGCTCTAAACTCAATTAGTGCATTGTAGTGTGTGTGTGTGTGTATTGCATTCTTTGCATGCCAATGTGGCATTTGATTGATAATTTCGTTACGCCTCGAACATGTTTCAAAATACAATTTGATAACTTTTGGGATCCCGTTCTTGAGATTTATGACATTTTGTGTTTGATTCTCAGTTGTTATTGTTAGAGATTTGTCGCTGATTCGTTTGGACAACGCTTCGAGCATGAATAAGTGCCCGCATACGATTGGATAAAGGCCCTAAAATAAGCCCTGCTTCTTCATCTTTGAAATATGTATGGTAATTGGGTTAACTTGCCGCAGAAGCTAATACATTCCTTATCATTTGGGATTGCGATTACGAAAAAGACTCAAATAATAATGTATTTTTATCAAGATTAGATTAAGTGTTTGTTGGACTACTTCCAATCATATTAAATCATTGTAATAAAGTTAAGGTTTGCACAACAAATAATTTATTCGATTATTTATTTTAAAGATAGCAAAATTTTAAAATTTGTATTATAGTTTTTAATAAAATGGTACATTATTAGAAGGTAATTGGCATATATGTATATGTATATTTATTTATAGCTGAACTACATCGGAAATATTTAAAATACTTCTAAATATTTGATTTTAATTATTGCATGTCTACTTAGTAAGTAAAAATTGAACTTTAAATTCTGAATCTATGAGAGTATGTAAATACCTTCTTCTTAAGCGACTACAATTCAATATCCAACTACTTAAAATTTGAAGAAAGAGCAAATTCATACCGCAAACTTTGTAGATAAGTTGCGTATGTATATATCATAATATTTTGTATACGTTTGGTTTTCTTTTTTTTTATATATCATTGAATAATATGCATCACGCTGTAATTTGAATGATTTGTTGTGGATGTTTCACATTTAATGACGATGACATCAACAGCCACGGCAATCACAAAATCCATACGGGAATTCCCCCAACTAAACTTCAAGTTTCAATTTGCCGTACTTTTGAAACTTGCTGAGAAACTCGTCTCATTTCTTCACACCGACATATGTCACCGTTTTGCCAGACTTGCGCAGCTGTTCCAACAACTCTTCGGACGATAAGTTGGAGGTGACGGTTACTGTTTTGTCATCCAAATTAACTTTCACGGATTCCACCTTATCTGTAAAATGCAAAAAACATAATTTAGTTGGCAACCGCAACCGCAAACGACGGTCTGATAAGAACCCGCGACGGCTCTGTTGCTAATACTTATAATACTATTATTAAGCCGAAGCCTTTTGTTTTATGCAAAATGTATGTACATACTTACCGCCCAACTTCGCCAAGACTCGTTCCACGGCAGTGGCACAGCCACCACACGTCATTTCCACTTTAAATTCATGCACCTAAATAGAGCACAAAGAGGATATGCCAATTAGTTAGTCAAACAATTATAACAAAAATATGTATCCACATACTGTCATCCTGTTACTGCTGCTGCTTGGACGGCTCGAGTCAGCCGTGGTATGCTTATAGATTTGTGGTAAATTAAACAGTTTGAAGGCAGTTGTTTTTATTTAGTGACAAACACTCACTGACCTCACTAGATTTTTGCAAATTAATAAGCTACTTTTCCTTTTGGGTTTGTGCTGGGATTTTCGCAATCGATGGAATTCGATAGCTGTAGTGCTGTTGTATCGATATATCGCTGTTGAATTATGTCTAGCTACGCTCTCAAAAAACTGTTACTCGCTTAATTTAGTTCCCTTAGATAAGGACGTAGCAAACTAAACAAACTTTTTGCTAAGCCTATGTGCCTGGTGGTAGAAGTAATTGTATTGCCTAAAAATTATACATTTCTGAATAACATCCGTACAACAGTGCCAAATGAGTAAATTCCCAAAGGTGAGTGTCAAACTAATAGGGACTATCGGTAACATTTTTAGATGTACAGCTGATCGTTTTCTACTAACGATGAAATGAATATCAGATAAAGAACATAACAATAAACAAGTGAGAAGGCTCTAGTCGGGGCCGCCCGACTAGGCGATACCCTGAACCCTGCCATCTGGTTTCATAAGAATTTCAGCTCATACTTACATACACAAATTGACACACACACAAATGCACGACGCACGCACAGTAAAATTTAAAATTGCGAGTTTGCACGTTTAATCGAAAACATTTATGATGATTCAGAAAACATTTAATTTTTTGTCAAAAATCATGCCAAGTTTGAGTAAAATTTTGACATGTAAAGCTCTCGGGCCCATAGAGGTCATATTTCAGACACCCATAAATTTGTAAAAACTGAACCGATTTTCATGTTTGATGGATTTTTGGTCTTGATTTTTCATTTAAATCGATTCTACATTGAAAATCTATTCATTTTTGAAAAAAAAAATTTGTACTTTTTTTTTAAAAAAGCATGTACTCCCCCCTTATGAATTTTTGAAAAAAAATTTTTTCAAAATTTAAAATTGCGAGTTTACACGTTTTATCGATTTTTCTGGCCATAAAATGGATAAAAAAACAACATTTATGATGTTTATAAAGAAGTCTAATTTTTTGTCAAAAATCATGCCAAATTTGAGAAAAATTTTCACATGTAAAGCTCTTGGGCCCATAGGGGTCATATTTCAAACACCCATATATTTGTCAAAACTGAACCGATTTTCATATTTGATGGCTTTTTGGTCATGCTTTTTCTTTTAAATTGATTCTGCATTTAAAATCTATTCATTTTTGAAAAAAAAATTTTTACTTTTTTTGAAAAGAGCGTGCACTCCCCCCTTATAAATTTTTGAAAAAAAATTTTTTCAAAATTTAAAAATGCGAGTTTACACGTTTTATCGATTTTTCTGGCCATAAAATGGATAAAAAACAACATTTATGATGATTTTGAAGAAGTTTAATTTTTTGTCAAAATGCATGCCAAATTTGAGAAAAATTTTGACATGTAAAGCTCTCGGGCCCATAGGGGTCATATTTCAAACACCCATATATTTGTCAAAACTGAACCGATTTTCATATTTGATGGCTTTTTGGTCATGATTTTTTATTTAAATCGATTCTACATTTAAAAACTATTCATTTTTGGAAAAAAAATTTTTTTACTTTTTTTAAAAAAGCATGTATTTTCCCCCATATGAATTTTCGAAAAAAATTTGTTTAAAAATTTAAAATAGCGAGTTTACACGTTTTATCGATTTTTCTGGCCATAAAATGGATAAAAAACAATATTTATGATGATTTTGAAAAACTTTAATTTTTTGTCAAAAATCATGCAAAATTTGAGAAAAATTTTGACATGTAAAGCTCTTGGGCCCATATGGGTCATATTTCAAACACCCATATATTTGTCAAAACTAAACCGATTTTCATGTTTGATGGCTTTTTGGTCATGATTTTTCATTTAAATCGATTCTACATTTAAAATCTATTCATTTTTAAAAAAAAAAATTTTTTACTTTTTTTGAAAAAAGCATGTACTCCCCCCTTATGAATTTTCGAAAAAAAATTTTTCAAAATTTAAAATTGCGAGTTTACACGTTTTATCGATTTTTCTGGCCATAAAATGGATAAAAAACAATATTTATGATGAATTTGAAAAACTTTAATTTTTGTCAAAAATCATGCAAAATTTGAGAAAAATTTTGATATGTAAAGCTCTCGGGCCCATAGGGGTCATATTTCAAACACCCATATATTTGTCAAAACTGAACCGATTTTCATGTTTGATGGCTTTTTGGTCATGATTTTTTAATTAAATCGATTCTACATTTAAAATGTATTCATTTAAAAAACAAAATGTTTTTTTGATATTTTTGGAAGTTTTAAAGTGTTTTACAAATCGCAAAAATGGAAATCTCCCACTGTTTTAGAGCTAGTCACCCCCGCAAAAATTCGCAAAATCCTTGTTTTCTAAACTAAGTGTGAGATTGTTTCGAAATTTTCCGGACTTATTGGGTGAATCGAAAGCAATGTACAAACCAATTTGCAAGTCTGTAGTATTTGATTTGCGGTTTTATGAGTTTGTCGATATTGGGGGCGATTGGCGGGAGGTTTCCAAAATCCGAAGGTATCAAAATCTGCGTATTGTTTACACAAACATAACTCACTAAATTTGTTGCCTCTATCTCTTAAAGTCTCCGAAATATTTTAAGATAACCAAAGGTTGCTATCGATTTGTATCGATATAAATAAAACAGAGCAGGTTATCAAAAAAAAAAATAAAATGATAAACTTGTATTCCGTATGATATATACGAACTAAATGAGCCTAAGATTAGCTTTCTAGCTTTTGTAGTTTCCGAGATCGCTGCGTTCATACAGACAGACAGACGGACATGACTAAATCAACTCAGCTCGTCGTCCTGATCAAGAATATATATACTTTATGGGGTCGGAGATGCCTCCTTCTGCCTGTTACATACATTTCAACAAAACCATAATACCCTGTTTTACCCATTTTCAATGGGTTCAGGGTATAAAAATCTTCAACAAATTTCCATATTTTCATGAAGGAATATTTTGACACCAAAAGGGGACCAAAATGCCATCAAACATAAAAAACGGTTCAGTTTTGATAATTGTATGGGAGTTTGAAAGTTGTATTTTCGAAAATGAGGGGAAGTACATGCTTTTTTTCAAAATAAAAAAATCCACTTTCAAAATTGCATTTATTGTAAATGTAGAATCGATCCAGATGAAATGGATCCGAGAGCTTTACATGACGAAATATTTGACACCCTTAGAATCAGATTCAATTTAGTTTTATTTACTATTTGTGACTACCACAATCAATGAAAAATATAAATTTGCAACTCAAAAGTTGAGAACTTTACATGCCGAAATTTTTAACATTAGTTTTATTCTTGATCACCTCAAAATGTGATGTCTTGTGGTGTTTTATGTTTATATTGATTAAATGTACAAGCTTAGGTATCTAAAAATTTCAAAATTTTACCGATAATAACAGGTCGGTTGGTAGAATAAAGTAAATTTACAAATTGTTTGTATAAAGTTTTATTGGCAAGATGCAATTGTTTGTACTTTTCATTAACATTTTGATATCAAATGTAATCTTAGACGCGTTTCGGGCAAGCACCAAATCTATAGACGACCTGGTGATCGTATAGTTGACCCGGATTTAAAATAATCGTTGGAAAACGTGCTTGGTTCATCGCATCTGGATATTTTTGAGTGCCCATACAAAACGAACCGTGCTTTACGTAATGTGCTCCGTCTTTCCCAACGTTGGGAATATCCCCCATATCTTCATCCGGTAGGTTGTTTGCCGTATAGAATTGCAATCCAGGTTGATTAGTATGAATCTCCATGTAACGACCCGTGCAAGGATGCACTGCACGGGCCACCAGCTTGACTTGATTCGGGTCGACATCGATGCAGTAATTGTTATCAAAGCCACAAATGGGACAACGATACACTTGGCTCAGACGCTTGCCCAGATTCGTTAATGTTGAGAAATCGTAGGGCGTATTACGAACTGGCATTAACTTTCCGGTGGGTATCTGTTCCTGATCAGAGTCCACGATCGAATTCGCTTTGATCATTATCATGTGCTGCAGGAGCGTATCCCTGCCAGTGTCGTGCCCAGCCAGGTTGAAGTAGGCGTGGTTGCTCACATTGATGCAAGTGGTGTCCTTGGCTCGGGCCTCTATTCTCATGCCAAAGCAGCCCGATTCGTTGAGCGAAAAGTTGATGTTGACTGTCAGCTCGCCGGGGTAACCCTCATGGCCGTCCGGAGAAACATGCTGGAAGGTGACGCCATCCTTGTGGATGCCCACCACGTCCCAGATAACGCTATCGAAGCCCACATAGCCGCCGTGCAGTTGGTATCGATCCTTGAAATTGCGGGTGACATTAATCTCCCTGCCGCACAGCTTAAAGTGTCCGCGGCTCACGCGATTGGCGACCCGTCCAATGGTGGCCCCAAAATAGTTTTTCTGATTCCGATAATACCCGGCAACATCATCATAGCCGAGACAAACATCTTTCAACTTGCCATTAAAGTCTGGTACCTTGATACTTTGTATAATTGCGCCCAGGGTCAGCACGGCCACGGACATGCCCTTCTCTGAGAGCATTGTGAAGCGACGCACATGCTCGGTTTTCTGCGTCATGGGATTAACGGCAATCCCGAACATATCTTCTATGACGCGTACCATCTTTTTGGTGGAATTTATTTGAAGTTTTACAACTTTCCTAGACTAAACTAAAATTTCGAGTAACATGAATAAAACTAAAATTTGTAATGTAATTTCAATTCACAATTTCACAAGAAAACACAAAATTTTCTAAGCCAACTGTTGGAAGACCCAAAGATTTCAAAACTAATTTGAATCAAAAAACTATACATATTCATTCAAGCTCCCTAGAGCCTACAACGTTTTACATCTGTTCAAAATTTTTGTCCAAAAATCAAGAAATCGATATTCAGAGCTTTATCTCATCCCCTGATGATTATAAACCGTGTATCGATCACAAATCTTAAATATATTTGAATTTGGTATATCTTTGCTTCGAATTGCTTGCTGTCAGCGTGATATGAAATGCAATATATTTAGTTAGGATTCTCGCAATCGTAATTTTACAATAATATAACGAAATGAACACTCAAAATATTTTAACCATCCAGTTGGAGCAGTCTCAAGAGGACAAATCAGAGCATAATGTGGTGAGTACAATGAAAAATCCGCCGATTCACAAGCTAACGATTATACGATTATATTGGCAGACATCGAATGAGTGGGAAATATTAGGGGACAATGCCTTTAGCTGTATATCTCAGCTAAAAACAATAAAGCTTTCGGTATACAAGGAAAAGCTAAATTTATACATCGAAAAGTGCAAAATCAAAGACGACGTTATATTGGCACTTCAAACATGCTTGGAAACATATAAAAACACCTATATAAATAACCTGGAAACGGTAGAAGAACTGAAGTCGCAATTGGCGCAAAAACATAAAAATATGGTAACAATTAAGAAAATACATAAGGATCAGATCAACGAATATGAAGCCACGAATAAAGAGAAAAATATTGTAATCGATTCACAAAATATTTTAATTAAACAGAAAGATGAACTAATTGCGGAATTGGAAGAAAAGCTTCGGAAACAAGGCGATCTTGCCAACAACTACAAACAACAAATTAACGTGTTACTAGAAACTATTGATAAAAGCGAATCGAAACATTCTGATCAAGAAACCAGCCATAAAATCGCGAATTTTGACAGTTTGACATTAGCAATCAAGGAACTGCAGGAATACCTATGTGGTAAAAAATCGACAGAAATTCAAACGATGTCGCTGCCTTCCATTGGCAAGTTTAAGGTGGCTTTAGAAAATGTCCCGACTGGTTTTCGATGGACGGTGATTCAGCGTCGTATTGATAAAACGCAGTCCTTTAATCAAGGCTGGTTTTCCTATTTGGAAGGCTTTGGCAATTTGAATGGTGATTTTTGGCTTGGCCTAGACAAAATACACGGCCTAACAAAAGCTCAGCCGCATGAGCTCTACATACACCTTGTATTTGCTAATAATGACGTTCGCTACGCTCATTACGACAATTTTGCCGTTGCCGGTAAAAGTGATAATTACAGGCTAAAGATGTTGGGTAACTACTTTGGCGATGCCGGCGATTTTCTTCGCAGTCACGAGCAATGCCCGTTTCGAACAATTCGATGTGAAACAAAAGGTGCCGTTGAGTACAATCGTTGGTGGCAGCACAGATACCCGACTTGGTAAGTAGTTGGCGTATTAAATGCATTAATGTTGATTTCCAAATTTATTTCCAGTAATTTGAACGGGTCGTTTAATGAGAAAAGTAAAATCGGAGTTTGGTG
Source organism: Drosophila micromelanica (assembly GCA_004143825.1). Taxonomy (NCBI): domain Eukaryota; kingdom Metazoa; phylum Arthropoda; class Insecta; order Diptera; family Drosophilidae; genus Drosophila; species Drosophila micromelanica. Next base: position 7,090 of record SCDY01000139.1, on the reverse strand, counting down.
GGGAATAGAAAAGGACTCATATCAGTTTTTAGAATCCGTACAAATGTTAATGAGGCCAAAAAAAATGTGGTTACATCAAAATTACAGGACATATAAATAAATTTGTAATATTTTTAATATTCTCTTAATTGCTGGCATTTAAATGGAAAACTATCTAGCTGGGACCGAGCATCTTTTCAGGACGCACCCAATTGTCGTAATCCTTTCCTGAAATGCCCGCAAGGATGGCCTCCTCCCTCAGGGTGGTGCCGTTCTTATGCGCCGCCTTCGCTATTTTGGCCGACTTATCGTAGCCAATGTGCGGATTAAGTGCTGTCACAAGCATCAAAGATTCGTTCAACATCTTGTCTATCTTCTCCTTGTTTGGCTTAATCCCAACAACGCAGTTTTTGCTAAAAGCATTACATCCCTCAGCTACAAAAGTTGCATACTTAGCGAAACATTTAAAGATACTTCATATTTCGAATAAAAAACTTACACAGCAGCTTTATCGAGCGCAGCACATTCGAGGCGATCAGCGGCTTGAAGGCGTTCAGCTCAAAGTGTCCGTTGGAGCCACCCACAGAGACGGCCACATGATTGCCCATGACCTGGGCGCATATCATGGTCAGCGCCTCGCATTGTGTGGGATTCACCTTGCCCGGCATTATCGAGCTGCCCGGCTCGTTCTCCGGCAGGGATAGTTCGCCCAAGCCACAACGTGGTCCGGAGCCCAGGAACCGAATGTCATTGGCGATCTTCATAAGGCTGACAGCGATGGTATTCAATGCACCATGCACCTCTACCATGGCATCCCTAGCGCCCAAGGCCTCAAAAAAGTTGGGCGCACTTACGAATGGCAAAGATGTCAATTGGGCAATGCGAGCGGCGGACTTCTCCGCAAAGCCCTTGCGGGTGTTCAAGCCGGTGCCGACGGCAGTGCCGCCCAGTGCCAGCTGATAGACGTGCGGCATTGCCGCATCAATGCGTTCCAAAGCATTGGTTAACTGCTGTGTGTAGCCGCTAAACTCCTGTCCCAATGTCAGAGGCACAGCGTCCTGTGTATGGGTGCGACCGATTTTGATAATGTCCTTCCACTCGAGGGATTTGCTTTTCAGAGCATCGCGCAGACGGGTCACAGCTGGCTTTAAATTTCTGGTCAGCTCAAGGGCAACGGAGATGTGTATGGCCGTGGGAAAAGTGTCATTTGAACTCTGTGATTTATTCACATGATCATTGGGATGCACCGGGCTCTTGGAGCCCATCTCACCGCCCAGCATTTCAATGGAGCGATTGCCAATCACCTCGTTGACATTCATGTTTGTCATTGTCCCAGAGCCAGTCTGCCATATGGGCAGCGGGAAGTGCCCCTCGTCGTACAATTTGCCCGAGATCACTTCGTCACAAGCACTCGAAATTGTTGAGCTAACCTTGCTGTCCAGCCCAAACTCCACGTTAACCTCAGCGGCGGCTTTCTTCAATATGCCCATCGCCTGTATAATGGGCTTCTGTGAATTTCAGGTGTGTATTAGATTGGTTAAATTAAAGGGCTGGGCACAGTTACCGGCATAAGTTCATCCGCACCGCCAATGGGAAAATTCTGTACACAACGCATAGTCTGGGCGCCAAAGTAACGATCTCCGGGCACCTCCACCTGACCCAACGAATCGGTCTCTGTGCGCGCAGGCGGCTTGTTGGTCGCCTGGTTGCTCATTTTCCTTTGTGTTCCTTTAGATATCCGAATACGTAACTAATATATGTATACAAGAATATTAACATATATCGAGATCGAGTTTATAATACGACTATGAAATTCCGGGGCATAGCCTGCCCGGACAGGCCGTATTTGGTTAAGTCTTTGTTTAGTTAAGTCTAAAATTGAATTTTATTAAATAATTTAAATATTGACGAATTACATTTAATTTAAATTGATTAATTTTAATTAAACGTGAAAAAGAAGAAACGCCCGCTTAGGAGATACCCTAAACATGTTTGCTTTTGAAATTACTTTATTCCTCTTTTGCAATCTTATTCACTTTGCAATCGATTCTTTAAGTTCTTTGGTATGTATAAATGATCATTTGAGCCCAATTTGTTGTCTTGGCTCTTATAATCTATGAATTAATCATACAACAATTCAGACTGTTGTAGAATTTTATCTATTTAAAAAAACCGGGGTTAGTTATCGATCATTTGAAAGAAACCCATTTTTAATGGGTTCAGGGTATTATCTAAAAATTGTGCATAATATATATTCGTTGTTCTTTATTTGTATCTTTAGCAGATTAAACGTGGTAAATTTGTTATGTGGGTCCCAACATATCCTCGGGCTGTACCCACGAATCGAAGTCACTGTCTGAGATGCCGTATTCGAAGGCCGCCCTTCTTAAGGTGGTTCCCTTTTTATTGGCTGACTTCGCGATGAACGCTGCTTTATCGTAGCCAATGTATGGAGTAAGTGCTGTCACCAGCGTCAGGGATTCGGCCAGGTTCTTCTGAATTTCTTTTAAATTAGGCTCTATGCCCTCGACGCAATTGGTGGCGAAGCTCTTTAGGCCGTCGCCCAACAGGGCAATGGAGCGCAGCACATTCGAGGCGATCAGTGGCATGAAGGCGTTCAGCTCAAAGTGTCCGTTGGAGCCACCCACAGTGACTGCTACCTGATTGCCCATGACCTGGGCACAGATCATTGTCAGCGCCTCGCATTGTGTGGGATTCACCTTGCCCGGCATTATCGAGCTGCCCGGCTCGTTCTCCGGCAGGGACAGTTCGCCCAAGCCACAACGTGGACCGGAGCCCAAGAACCGAATGTCATTGGCGATTTTCATGGCGCTTACGGCAATCGAGTTGAGCTCACCATGCAGCTCGACCAAGCCGTCCCGTGTACCGAGTGCCTCAAAAAAGTTGGTTGCGCAAACGAAAGGCAAGCCGGTGGCATGCGCAATTCGCTGGACGCACATGGGTCCAAAGTTGGCGTCGCCCAGGTCACTTGTGCCCACGCTGGAGCCACCCAGAGACAGCTGGTAGAGCCTTTTCATTGCGGAGCTCAGTCGAGTGGCGCAATTGTTCATCATTTGCCTGTAGCCGCTGAACTCTTGGCCCAGCGTCAGCGGCTCTGCATCCATGAGATGGCTGCGTCCGATTTTAATGATGTGTTTCCACAGTTGCTCCTTCTTTTCGAAGCTCTCTATAATCAGTCTGAGCGATGGATAGAGCTTCTCCTTCAGCTGCATGGCCACAGCGATGTTGGTTGCCGAGGAGAATGCATCGTTGGAGCTCTGGGAGTGGTTGACATGTATGCGAGGATGCACCGGATCTTTGCTGCCCACCTGACCGCCCATCATTTTAATGGCCAGATTGCTAATCACCTCGTTGACATTCATGTTGGTCGACTTGCCCGAGCCCGCCTGCCAGATGGCCAAGGGAAAGTGGCCCTCATCATACAGCTTGCCGGAGATGACATCATCGGCCGCCTTGGAGACGGCCTCGAGAACATCGTAATCCAAGCTTCGTAATCCCTGGTTAATCTCAGCGGCGGCTTTCTTCAATATGCCCAAGGCAATAATTATGGGACGCTAAGGGGACAGCTGGCAACAGTACGGCTTTGAATACAGTGGCGACTACTTCTTCTTACCGGCATGCGCTCCTCCTTGCCACCAATGGGAAAATTCACAACCGCACGCATTGTCTGTGCGCCAAACAGGCGATCGAGTGGAACGCTTATCGGACCGATCTCATCGTATTCGATGCGTGCATCCGGGCCCGTAATGCGCGACAGCTTGTACATCAGATTGACCATTTCCTTCTGGTCGAACGACATCCTGAATTAAAGGAAATATGGGAGTCTAGAAAGGGAAGCAATTGTGTGCATGGGCTACTGTGATCGATGGCTGGAAAAATAAATCTAGTCACATCTAACCTTAAGATTGAAGTTCGCTAAAAGAAAAACATAGAATTTTGGACTATTTATCTATAAAAGAGTCAGCTTTATTGGATTATTTGTTGTTACAGCAGCATTTCCAGGACTCTTCTATGTTAAACTTGTAGATTACCTCGTGTAGGTATTTGTCGCCTGGCTTAAGGAAGACCGACGGAAATTCGGGATGGTTCATGGAATCTGGAAATTTCTCGGTCTCCACACAAAATGATCCATGCTTGCGATAGTGCGAGCAATCCTTGCCAATCAGTGGAACATCACCGTTCTCCTCGTCCGGCAAATTGTTGGCCGTGTAAAATTGCAGTCCCGGCTGATTTGAATAGACTTCCAACGCACGACCACTGGGACGATGTACCAGCTTGGCCACCAGATTGATGCCACTGACCTCGCCCTCGTTGACCACAAAGCAATTGTCGTAGCCCTTAATCGCACGATTCTCAAACTGCTTGAGGCGATCCCCCAGCAGCACCGGTATTCGCATGTCGAAGACTGTATCGTCCACATCTAAGAAATTGCCGGTCGGTATTTGGCTATCATCCGTATCGACAATCCTTGAGGATGCCATCTCAACCGTATGCTCGGCGAGTCCTTTGGGGCCCGCATTGTGACCAGCTAAATTGAAGTATGCATGATTGGACAAGTTGACTGGAGTCGTTTTATCCGTACGGGCCTCGAAGCGCACACCGAGACGGTTGTGGTTGTCCAGCCAATAGGTTATCGTAGTCGTCAGCGTACCCGGGTACCCTTCGTGGCCATCGGGCGATACATGCTTGAATGTAATACCTAAATCCGACTTCTCGACCACATCCCAAATGACGCTATCAAAGCCAACAAAGCCACCATGCAGCTGGTACTGGTCCTTGTAGTTCTTGGTCAGCCCATATTTTTTCTCACCCACCGTATACTCGCCATTGGCCACCCGATTCGCCACACGGCCCAAGGTGGCGCCAATGTAAGCCGACTTCGCTTTGATATAGCTGGAAACATCATCAAAGCCCAGGCAGACATCCTCGATCTTTTGATAGGCATCCGGCATGCGTACACTCTGGATAATGGCACCCAATTGTATAACCGAAACAGACATCTGATTCACATTGGTCATGGTGAAACGGCGCACCATTTCGGGTGTCTTGGTGAAGGGATTCTTGAACAGACCGAAAATCTCTTCCTCAATTTTAATGGACATTTTTGCTGCTTTCTGTGGCTTCGAGTTTAGCTGAAAAATTTTGTAGGCTTTCACCCAAATAACAATATTATAACAATAACAACTAGGCAGCCTGACAAACCTCTTAATGTACTTGAAAATCGCTAAGGTCGCGCGCTGTCGCAGCAAAGTCAAAAAGGGCAATAGATGCGCCTTGCTTTGCGCTTAACAAACTGATGTATTTTGCCATGCCAGCTGTATTTATTATTGAAGAGAGAAACATTGCTGATAGCACATATAGATGCATGAGTAGGTAAAAACGTGCTCAGCAGCAGCGGCAATTGAGCGCTCTCTCTCTGTAAAAAGTAAGGTGATAGCAATGATTAAATACTACTTTCAGCTATCTTATATTACTATATTGCTTACAATTTGACGGTAATCTTGTTTAAGTGACTGTATGTATGTATATAGCAACAGTGTACAACAGTGCCATACAGAGAAGTATATTTAAATAATTTCAACAATTAAAAAGCGAGCATTTGCTCAGCCTATTATCTATAAATAGTATATACAATAAGCCCATTCAACGATAAGCCAGCCCCCCTGTTCGGGCGTAAATATTTACATGCATTAACATACACAAGCACATCCTAGTACTTATTTATATTAAACAAACGAACGCCATGGAATTGCGGCAGCTTTGGCAGCGTAACCACAACCAATGATATAAAATTTGCAATGAAGTGTTCCGTGCTGTTTCGCGTGTACAGGCAGGTTAACAGGAAGCTGCAAGAAACAAATATAATATAATTTATTGAAAATTTGCAAACTAGTGCATATGGCATATATATCACTTGCAACTTACAGTACAATTGGCACAGCAGTTAGGAATTTGCGAGTTGGCGTCAATTGGACGCCGTCGTCTATTTGCTCCCAGTGGGTCAATTGCCGGCTGGCGTCGTTCTCGATGCTCAGCCAAGGAGCCCCTTTGATTATATGCAGAAAATAAAGATGTGCCTGGTAAAAGGGTTTTATTATTATATAAAAAAGAAACACATTTTGGATAAAAAATAGATACTTACTACGTTATGCAGTATATTCGTCACGGTCCAGGCGACCGAAATGGTAACAAAGGGCACTGATAAGAGCAGTAAGTGAACAAACAGCAGTCCAAGAAAATAGGCAAGCCAAAAGCCACGGGCACTTAGCCAAGAGCTATTCGGACTTGTTTCACCATGTCCGCCGGCGATGGATGTCATTTTAAGATACAATTCCGCTGTCGGCGCTGGGCAATTAATAATTGTTGTCGACAATAGAGATGACCACAAAAAGTCACAGCATTTACGAATCAGAATGCAAAACTGTGACAATCGGCAAGCAATAATAATTATCGATAGCAGAAAAATATGCAAACTTGATCTGCCTTATTTCACACCACTGACGATATTCAGCAAACGAAAATAAAATGACTAAAAAATAGATTTTCGAGTTAAAATTGGAAAAAATTCAACATAACTCAAGACTATCCGATAAAAAAGCGCATATTTAATGAGTACAAATATCAAAAAAATAATCTGATGTTTTATTTTTCATATATAAGTTTAAGCACATTTTACGAAATGATTTAAAATTGGAGAAACGTTGCTGCTGTTAATAACATCGATACATCGATGTCTTGTTGTTTTCTTAACATTTCCTAGTTCCCATCCACTTATCTGAACTGAAGCCTAATTTTGCAAACGGCGTTCTTTTTTTTACAGTTCAAAGAAAATATGTATTCGGTTAAGTTGGTTGTTAATTTTATTTAATTAAGAAGAATGTGCAGTAATAACGTTTATTGGAAACAGAACTGAAACAAAATGAGCGGAACCCATTCAAAAACCAATGCTGCAGGTACATCAATCAATTGCAGTGCATTGTAAAAAATCATTGTTTAATTTATATTGTGATACGTTCAGCTGGCTATGGCGGCCATACGCCCACAACGATGCACATTCCCAGCATTGAGGAGAAGAACAAGCAGATGCAGC
>SCDY01000138.1:0-92251 GCA_004143825.1 Drosophila micromelanica | reverse complement strand
GTGTATGTATGTGTAAACGAGCTGAAATGTTTATGGAACCAGAATGCAGGGTTCAGGGTATCTCCTAGTCGGGCGGCCCCGACTAGAGCCTTCTCACTTATTTTGTTTAAATTTAATGTATTTGATAAAACTAAATAAAGAAACTAGAATATTAGATGCGTTTAATATAATTTATAATGACAGCAGTTGTCGCTTAATTAATATAATGCCAATAAATTTGAAAATAAGTTTCACTTTCATGTTATTAACTGCCTGACTGCTTGCACCAATATGCCCGCTGCACTTTCACGAGCAGGGCATTAAAACGCAAATTAAAAGCATTTACTTATATAGATGGCGATAAGTCAGCGACAAATTTACAGCAAACAACTGCATGCCCGAGACCCAACTGGCTGCCTCAAATGTAGTTATAAAGCAACTGCCTTTGGGCAGGCCGGACAGACGCTGCTGTCCAGTTAATAACGATTGCTGTTGTGCGGGGCTGGTGCGAGATCACTGCCGATTTGCCGACTACTGTGCGCAAAAATCGAGGTGTGCACAACAAAAAAACATAAACCTAAACAAAAATGAAATATAAAAAAAACCAATGCAAAAATAGTATAAAAATATTGTGTAAATGGTCTCTCACTCAACTGTTTTTAACGTTAATTTACGCCAACTGTTTGGCCAATGCACGTTGTCTGCTTTCAGTTTCATTATGACTCGAAACAAGCCGAAAAATCATGCAACTGCAGTTGTTGCCGTTGCAGTTGTTGTTCTTGCTTTTGCTGTTGTTGCTGCCACCAAGCTGCATGCAGATTGCAACATTCATTTTGTATCTTTCGGGTTGCCACTGCCGCCGCTGTTGTGGTTAATCATATTTTTGTTGCTGTTGTTGTCTCTACTTTTAAATTAGCAGCTGCACACAAGTTGCTTTCAAAATGCTGCTTACAGGATACGAGCGTATTTTAAATTCAGCTGCCGCAGCACCACAAAATTTGTGCATGTGCAACGCTGCGTATGCGCAATATTTTTCAGTGGCTACGTCTGTTTGGCGACTGATTGCGTTGATTGTTGTTGTTTGTTTGTGATTTTTGCCTCCTTGACAGTGTTAAGGTCTTTAATGTTCATTGCAGTTTGAATATGAACTTTATCATGAGGTGCCAATCTTTGTTTTCTTTTCTTTTGAGATCCTTATGTTTGTTGTATAAAAAGAAATAGAAAGGTGAATAAGGTGTAAAAAAATTCGCTCTATTAATTTAGTATTGATAGAATTTGCATATTGTATTGCCCAAGTTTTATATATCAATAACAATTAATTAATACAGAGCACTAAACTTTTATCAACTATCTTTCAACGTCCCATTTAAAGTTTCCCATTTACAACTTGGCCCATTCGTTGACTCTTTCAATTGATTTTACGGCCCGTCAATAAAAGTTGTTCCAGTGCTGTTACGTATATTCGAGAGCGTTGTCGAAGATTTGCCACAATTAATCCAAGTGCCTTTACAACTGATTTTTTATGTTTATTTTCTTTGGAGGCATACAAAAATAAAAAATAAATAAATATAAGATCGATATAGATGCCATATAAATCAGCGCAACAGCTGCTGAGCAATAGATATTATTTCTTTTCAGCACTTTCACTTGCTGATTTTTCGACTTATGAGCTTTTCGATTTTTGAGACTTGTTTTTAGCATTTTGTTTGGCGCGCTTTCAAAAATATTTTTATTTTTTTTTTTAAAGAGGTAAAGCTAATATTTATGTTTTTCTAGTTTGTGTTACTTTTAATTTTTGCGCACTTGTTATTATTATTTATGTTAATTTATTTCATGTGCTGTGCGCTAAATTTGTTTACCAAAATGATTTATGTTGTGCTTTTGTAAGTTCAGCAATAAATTTATTGATTTATCACACAAAGAATTTCATTTATTATTTTTTTTCGCAATTATTGCAAAAATCTTGAAGCATAAATAATTACAGAATAATAAATTAAATGTACTCGACTTTATATGCGTCGGTTCTTTACTCGAGACCATCTGGAAATAAAATAAACGGCACCCACATAAAATAAGGAAGCTTTTTTATTTGTGTTTGGCTTTTCGTATATGTTATTTTAAGGCGCATCACAGTGAATATAAATGAAAAATTGCACATGCATGCAAATGGCATATTTAAATGAAATATCAGCGACGTGATCCACAATAACACACCCCACACCATACTATCTGATCCGCTACGATACGATCCTCCAAAAGTCGACACTTTCGTTTTCGTTTTGTTTTTTGTTTTCTGGTTTCCACGGGGAGCGGCAGCAACGCGTTGCAGTTAAATCTTTGATATATCGGCCGTCTTTAGCTTTTGCAAATGCGAAATGTATGCTGTTTAATAACATTTTAATTTGTTGTTCGGGCGCATCGAGTGTTTATTATTATTTGTACAGCTGATTTATGTGCGAAACGGACCCTTGAGCCTCAGTTTGTTTAGCCTCGGCCCCCGATTTAATACACAAAAATAAGAAAGGGAAAACTTAAACAAATAAGTGAACAAATTGTAGTCATATGTAGCCGATTTCGCAATATTTGTTACACTTCAGAAATTATAATAAATTAAAAAAATTTTTAAAATTTAAATTAAAACTAATTACTTTTAAATTTTAATCTGAATCTTTAAACTTACTGACCAACTTTTTGGAATAAATTGTTTTTATAAATTATAATAGTAAGAACTCGTCAGGTCACTTTATTTAGTTCAAAAACATTTTTGGCTTTCTCAATGTTGAAACAACAAAAATAAAAATATTAATCAACCTGGTTTGACTTGTGCAACACATATATCAGAAATTTCTCCCAATCTATTAATGGTGCAACTTTGTTGCAGCTTAGTTCCCATACAATTATCGCTGCCTGTCAAGTGATTCACACGCCCCCAATTACTGATTGGGGTCCCTGGCCAAAGGTGTATTCTATGGATTACTTTTTACAGCACGCTTATCAGTCAAACATTTGTCAGCGGCGATAAGGCGGCAGACGGCGCTATATTAGAAATTTTCTATATTTTACTGGTGTTTTATATAACCATTTAGTTAAGATACACGCAACGTAAATTATTTATTTGTTGTACTTAATTTCGTAAGCCACGATAAGAATAGAATTTGTAAATGTATGTTTTGTAAATGGGTAGCTATTAATTTGGGTCAAATGCGTTAATTTTAGGGCTGGACAAGTTTATAAGCTTATTTGATAACTATGTTAAAGTAGGTTAAAGTTTTGAGTAGAAATTTGATTGATGGATTTATTGAACTAAATCTGGTCGACATATGAAATGTTGGTTATTTTTCTTCATTATCTGTCTGTAAAATATATATATATATATATAGTTTTATGTAAAAATATAATAACTTTTATAGATTCACAATAATAATTTCAAATATTACTTTATTACAGAAAACCTTATGTACTGGAGTTACATATAGTGAGAAACTTGAGTGATAACAGTAAGCAATATTGGGTAAGTGTAAAGACCCTAAAAGTCTATGAATATAACATTCCGTTAAAGAAAAATACGCAATAAAAAAAACTCATTTGTGCGACTACTGGCACATTAGCATTTGCATATTTAGAGCAAAATTGTAATTTAATTATTTATGAAAAATTCCATTACAAAACATTTAGCTGCATTTCAGGAGCAAGCGCAACTGTGCGATAATCAAATCAAATTGTGAAAACAGCTGTGCAAATGGCGCACAATCTGAACCTGAACCAGATATCATTTAGCCCACAGTAAATAATTATAATTATACAGAACCGACTCTACTGACTAAATTAAAATTTATGTACAATAAATTCAAATGAATTACAATTGTCGCCAAAACGTTGTGAATATTTCACCCCGCACTTAATTTATATGCAACGTAATTTCCCATTGATAGGGTCGTCAAAATGAAGGCGTATTCAAGGTTCCTATATATTTACGCTTCATGCACAAACGTATATTTATTGATAAGCGACATAAATTTCGCACAATATATTTACTCATCACTATCGTTCAGATGTACACGCTTTGTTGGAATAGGTTGCTTGTTCTGGGCACAAGTCAAGTACACGTGATGAGAAGTACATTGACGAGTATTACTTGACAAGTGCTAATTGTTAAAGAGTTTTATTAGAGCCAAATAAATACTTACATAAAATATAATCAATTAAAAGGGGAAATTAAAGAGGGCTTTATAAAAATAGTCGTGATATATTATTAGCATATTTTTATTATAGCACAGACAATTAATGCATTAGGTAAAACTGATGAGAACCGCATTGAGAGGGTTGCAAGTAAGTTCTAAGATACAAACGCGAAACAACAATTAGAGTTGAAAGTCATAATAATTAATATAATCACAATTATCGGCCTTAGGCACAGCTGAAATGTAAAGTATTTAGTCAAACAAAATTGAAGTATAATTTCAGAGAAATTAAACTGAGATATATATCCATATAACGCAATAAACCGCTGCACTTAACAAGAAGCACAATTAATTAATAAGCTCACATTCCCTTAGTAATATAATCTATTTACAATGTCCATTTTATATACAATTGCAAGTGCAATTTGATATAGCTAGGATTCCGACTGAAACCTCAAATAACGATAAGAACATTTTAAACAAAGACCTCAAAATGTCGCGTCGGATAAGTAACCTTGTGGTGCGCACAATTTTCACATTAATTGCGAATCGAAATCGATTTTGAATTGCGTATATTACAAAACTGTAAAAGGAAACAAAGCAATTGACTTGAGAGCCGCGTGAAAGCTAACCTTGTAACTGCGTGTGTGTGTGTGTGTGTGTAGGAAGCTAAACTCAAAGTAAAATTTTAACATCGTTGACAATTTAATCACAGCGGAGAAATGTAAACACCAAATGTGCTTAAACCGCAAATCGAGCAATCAATGAAGATATTTTTCTTGCTCGCCTCGATTGTACAGTGCGAAAAAAGAAAAACAAAAAAGAGTTAAACAAAAAACATGCATGCAATTTCAGCTTATCTAAGATTTTACGATTTGTTTTTATTTTTATTTTATTTTTTTTTTTTTTTGTGAAGATGCTGTCAAGTCAAGTTTGTTGCGACGTTTGGCAAGGTTATTGCACACGAGAAACGCTCGTAAAACCACAAAAAACTAAACACACACAAATAGCATAAGAATAAATTTCAAGAAATAGCAACAAACAAACAAAAAAACCATGCGATAATTAAATATTTAATATGTCAGCTGTTTGCTAGTGGAATCCGCCGGTGCTACAAAGCCAACCAAATGAAGTTGAAGGGGGAAGCAAATACGAAACAATAAAATAGGCGTTGTTTTTATAAAAACAGATGAACAAACTTTAGAAAGTGGCGCTAAGAGTTAAGAGTAAGAAGAAGCAAAGCAAGAAAAAGTACAATTTGTAATACTAAATGAGTAATAAAAACATTTTTAAATTTTGCCTTTAAAATACAAGATGAAGTAATTTGAATTTTCACAAAAATGTTTAATATATATTTATAAATGATTGATATAAACACGTACTATAAAGGCAGTGACTTTAGGTCACAAGTTTTTGTCATAATAATTTTTTAAACGATTTAAGACTTGTCAGTCAATTAAAACTTAAAGTAGTTGCAAATTATAACGTGAAAGAGATATTTAAGTATATGTACAACCGATCTCAATCAGCAGATTTTGGTCCACACACCTTATCAGGCAACTGGTTAGGCAACAACAACTTCCGCAATTGCCTGTGGTCCAAGCTGACCAAGATTTATCACAGCTTGTAACTGCAAACAATTACACACACGCACATGCACACACACACACACACACATATACACAAATAAGCAATTCATAACTCATTTCTTTTGTTGTTTCATCGCATGAGCAATCACGCAAAATGACAGCACAACTTGTCGTGGCTACAACAACAACGCATATTTTGCATATTAAGCACATGCCAAACTACAACAACAACAACAGCAACAGCAACAACAATTGAAAAGCACTTGCAAGGCGCTGGCTTTGGTATTTGAATTTGCATTAACACACAAAGTGTGACCAACATTGATAGTGCATCTGGCCCGAGACTCGTCTCTTTATGGAGCAAAGTCAAAGCATTTTATGCGCTCCTTCGCTAATGAGCTTTATGCATATTTATATGTTTATTATATGCAGACGAAGGCCTTTTGATATGCCAGTGCGGAAATTAAAAATGAATGATAAATTAATAAAATCAAGCGGGACTTATGTAAAGTTAACGTTGCGTTCATGTGATTGATAACATGGGAACATGTAAAAAACCAGAACCTTTACATTCCTCATTTGCTTACTATCTAATCTAAGTCAGTGCGGCATTTAAATATGAATAATGATTAGGTAAATTGATTAAATTAAATTTTCACCTGTTCTATGAAAATACCATAAATTTTTAAATTTAATTCCATGTTAATTAAGCCTTAATTCACAAATTTCATTCTCTTTGATATTTTCTATATTTTCAAATTTACTTCTTTGCAAAATTTATATGTACTTATAAATTTAATTTATTTTTATTGATCACATATATCTATATATATTTTAAAAAGAATTTATTCAAATTGCATTTAACATCGATTTTTGTTTTGACATCGCTAACCATCGAAATATGCCTATTAAGAATTTGTAGCTAGATATATCACTTTTAATCTAACTCTATATGCAAATTCCAAGCAAATTTCAACAAAGTACCGCTCTTCCCTATTATTAAGTTATTCACTTTTGTAAGTTTCCCAACACAACCGCTTCTCCTACTTCTTGCTCGTCTTTGTCATTGTAAGAACCCGCCAAGATACAATGGCAACATATTCATGCGCCGCTTGCTCAACACAACTCAACTTGTTTACAACCATCACACACACACACACTCACACACACAAATATAGTGTACAACCCAAAAAAGTAAAGCTCGCATGACACACATACCATTAGATGACACGCCTCTTCTCCCCACCATTTTGCTCTATGCTGCTGCAGCCCACAAAATTTATTATCATGTAAAATTTTTGTGCAACAATGCGCCAACACAAAAGCTGAACGAACTCGCGGCTACTGTGCAGCTGCCGCCAAGCCAACAGATAGCAGCTCCCACCCCCGACCCCTTCTCGCCTACTCCCTCTTCTGATCACCCCACAACAATATGTTCTAGTTGATAATTTATTTGAATATTTTGCTTAATTATTACAACAAAAGATAAAGCCACTGCAAGTTTTGCAACAAAAGTTTACACATTTGTGCAATGTATCTGAGTTTATTTGCGGAATGTATCTGTGAGCTACAAAACTGGTCAAGTTTACTGCTGGGCGTTTAAGTCTGCCAAGTGGCTGGCATTGAGTCCGAGCTAATCACAGACAAAAACTCGAGTGCAACGACAAGAAACAGAATGCAAACGCAAAGTGACATTTTTGATTGGGGTGCCGAAGATTAAATACCCTCGCGAATATGCACGTGGCAGGTGTACGATTAATCAGATTTTAATTTAAAAAGTTATAGACATTTAAAAATAAAAATTATATATTATGTAGTATAGCGCACTTGTTAAGCTTTTGCTTATATCTTTGAAGAATGGCTGCGAAAAAGATGATTAATGATTCGCAATTCGAAACTTTACGTTCATTTCGTTAACTTGGCTTTCAATGTTCATTAACTCAACTTAAACAACAACTTAAACCACTATTTTAATGTATTTATTATGTTTTATTATTTATATTCTGTTATAGAATATAACTTAAATTGTAATACCGTAAAATAAAGGTTTCTATCGAATCGCTTAGTCTTTAAGCTGTCTTCTTGAATTCGTTACATAATTTGTGCTTAATATATAATACCCTGCTCAAGGGTATAGAAATGATTGTCGCTAATTAGCCCCCTACTCGGATGACTAGACAAGGAGAATAGGAAAACGAATACGAATACGAATACGAGTCAGATACCCCGTCGAGGCATTCTAAGTTAACAATCCAGTCAAAAAGACAAATGATATGCTTAGCATTGAAACTGACTCAACTAATTCGACGGGCAACAGACGAGGTAGGTATTTAAACGCGAGCTCTGACGACCACTTAAAGTCGATTAACTGAAAGTCTCGTCCGGGGTTTGTCCGTTGTCTGCTCCCAAATACCCCTCATCACTCCGCACTTATAATTTGTGGTTCTATATGTAGCGTCAGCTGCTGCGACCTGCGCAAGATTCACGCCGCAAGCGATTCAAATCAAAACGTGCATAAATTTCTATGCTTTATGTGTGCCACGCCCCTGCCCCTTCCTGCCCTCACATCTCTCCACGCTTGCTCGTGTATCAAACAGTAGCGGCATTCATTAATCAAAGAGCAGTCCATAGGTTTCGTGTACTCCCAGGGACCACGGCCAGGTTGCGTATTAGTTACACTTTACCAGACCAGAGTGTGAAAGGGGGGGATTTAATGATCGAAACTCATGCGCCGCGGATTATTACGTGTGTACTTGGTCCGAGTTGTGCATGCAAAGAATAAGCTGATCTTTGGGTTGGGTCTGGGTTGGGTCAAGGTAGCCGAGCCAAGCTCATCATGAGCTCATCAGAACAGGCAGCGATGCGTCTTCTTGACTGCTTTTTTTTTTGGGGTGTGGCTTTATCAGTGAGTGGCAGACAAGGCCAAGGATTTGGCTAGACATCAATTTAACTTAGCCACGTACAAAAGTTTCTTAAACCCACTGAAATCATGCCAGCACATTCAGTGAACTTTTTTATGGCGTTGCTAATCAAATGATTACTTTTCTTTATGGCTCATCCTTCTACAGTAAATAGCTGAATAAATTATTGTTTGCATTTCAATCGCATCGTTGACAGAGCTGAAACGCTTATTTATTTACTTTGCATATTGGCAAATTTATGCAAATTTTTATTTATTTAATAAGCACGCAAAATGCGTGTCAGCCGCCGGAAAAATTGAGTAGCTTGTAGTCCAAGAGGCCAATGTACGGCAACAAGGACAACGACAATAGGATTGTGGGGAGAGGGGGCGGAGTGCGTGCATACAGAATGTTTATTGGCAATTTGCTGTAACAACTGCCGATAACTATGAACAGCTACACTCAACTGTGGATGTCAATTGATACTAAAGAACTTGCTGTTCAGAGCCTATTTACAAATGTTCATTGTCGTCAACATTAACATTAACATCAACCTAAGCGGCCTGTTGCTGTGGATATTGATGGTGATTGAGTCAGACTTGTAGGGAACGAAGTTAATAAGAATATTATTAATGCAAATGTGACTAGTAGAAATGGTAACGTGCACTTTAAATAAAGCTAAACTTATAAAAATGTTAAAATTATTCAAAATTGATTTTAAATCAACTGTATAAAAGCTTAGTTTAAGAATGGGAGTCAAAATGCGGTCTCTGCTATTATTTATATTTTTTACAACAAAGTATTGAAATATGTTTGCTTAAGCGATCTAAAATAGTTAACTTAAACTTAATTAACACCTGTTTAAAATTGGCTTAGAAATTTGTTCAAAATGTGTTTGTATATATGTAAAGTCTTTGTAAATTACGTTTAAAGTTAGAATCTTAAAAATTTTAATGTTTAACTTAACTTTTAAGCGACAAATGCTTAGTCGCATATTTTAATCATTAATCTATCAAAACACGCCGACAAAATCATCAGTTACTGCAAAATTTTTTGCCAACTAACTTAGTAAAACTGTCAATCTTCTTAAGTTCTTTTTGAGACTGTGTCTTTGTGTGCTTTAAATTGGCAAGTTTTAAAGTTGAATAAACTTTGTTGGGACCGCAGTGCGTATTTTGAACCCACAGCCCACACTACTTTTGCTTTTACTTAATTTATTGTTTCAATGCTGAAAAACTTTTCAGTGCATAATTGTCAAGTCCTTTGCGTTACTTTGTCATCGGTTCTGCCTTTGGTTACCAACTCCAGCTAGCGTTCTACTCTATGGTACTATCAATTATAAAAGATACTGCGCAACTGAGCATGAAATTAGCTGCGTGCTGTCGCCCTTCAGTCACTGGTGTACGGATCCTCCCCTCTCCGCTCCACGCTCCCTGAATAACCCTGACTTTCATGTCGCATTTATTCGTACTCGTTCTCGCACTCATTACACGGCCATCGTCATTGGTAGTCACAGACGACAACATTTCATGTTTATACATACGTACATTATATATTTCTTTAGCCTTATTAATTTATGCATTTCTGTCTGATTGTCTGCGTTACAGTTGACAAGTTTCCCTCTAGCTTTTCCGCGATGTGGGGGTGGGATCCATTCAGTTAGAAAAGTAATAGGCCGATAGTGGTTGTAGTCAGCTTTAGGATAGGTAATGAGTTGTAATGGTTTCTGATGTCGTTGTTCTTGCCTTTTTTCTATGATATTACGACGTTGATTAATTATAAGAGCCAATAATAACTAACTAGTAGTTTGCAGGTTTTTCTTTTATATACATGTCTATTTCTTGTTTTATTTGTCTGTCTGGCATTTATCTTACGCTTGTTCACAATTTTTCTTCTCTTTTTGCAGACAATTGCGCAACACATAACATTTCTGTCAAAAGGTGAGTTCAACTTTTCGAAATGAAAAAAAGGTTAAAATAAAAAATATATATTTAATAATTAATTAAATACGATGTAGGCGTATCGAATGGCAAAGTTCTTATGCAAGAGTTTGTGTTCAGGCCAATCGCTGAAGTCATGGGTGAAGAGTTCATTGACTTGACCAATTGATTTGGGCCGAATTAATCAAGCTAAAAGTTGAGTTCGACTTGGTAAAAGTAAATATTGTTGGATACTTTTCGATTTCTTCAGGACTACGTAGATCTTGAATTAATGAAATTTTAGGTATTTGGTGTAACTCAAAATACTGTTTTAGTTTTTTTAGTCTTAATCTCCCCAATTATTTCTAAAGCCACAGAAATTCCTCGGAGATCTTGTCTAATAGTTATCAAGTGCTCCCCCACAGCAATCATAAATTCTTTTATAAATACTGCCGCCTTAACAATATACAAAAGATAAAAACAGAACTTTGATAATTTCAATACAAAGTAAAATACATATTGCAGGGCCGAATTGAGACAGAGAGACAGACAGGCTGTCTGTCGGTTTGTCCTTATCAGTGCACTGCCGTTGGTTATTGACTTTAGATATTGCCGACTCGGCTGACCCAGTTGCCGGTTTCACCCACAGTGGCAACTTCCCCTAATCAGCACATTTGAGAATGTAGTGGAAAGGCGCTTGGTTCATTCAACTTCTCGGCGGCAGACAGAAGCTGCCTGCTTTGGTATGCAAAAAGTGTAATGCACTGCTGGATGAGTGCTTCCTGTATGATAAATACTTGCCAGCCAGGCAGTGCACATACTCACCGCCCCACACCGCTACGCCCAATGTGTGCATATGTGTCAAGTTATTGTTTGCAACTTCACAGATACTCGCAGCCGCGAGATACTTTTCTATGGCTGCTGCTGCCATTGAGCCGGGCTTTTGTTTGGCTTAGCTGCACGCCCTTTCAAGGCAGCTGCGCATTGTTAGCTATTTCAGCAAGCCAAGAAAAACTTTTTAATATGCATGCACAGATGTGTACATATATATATATATATAGTATATATATTTTTTTATAATTAAAAGTTTTATGCTGACAGCATCAACTTTATTGCTCGCCCACTGTGCACCATAGATTTGGTAGGCTTTGCGGCAGCGGATTATTTTATTATATTATATTATTTGGCGAATTTTCCACTTTGCGGCGCCTTATTGGACGCGTGAAAGACAACCCGATAAAAGTCTAGAAAAACTCCGGCTTTTCTCATGCTGTGCGCGTGTGTGGGCGTGCGGGCATTCGACAAGTCTGGAAAACACATCGAGCACCACATGGGGTCGCCACCGGTTCGACCCGGCCACGATACCTTCAATAGATGCGCACTCCTAACTCAGACATTTGTTTTTCTATATTTTATTCGTTTTTTGTGTTGTTCGTTTTTATGCGTTCTTTTATGATTTTACCCAATTCGCGGCGCGTAACTTGTCAAGAATTTCAATGAGTTCGTTTCCCTTTCGGTAGTCGCTCGTTGGTCGCTTTGGCCAGTCTGGTTTCACGGCCCAAAGCAACGGGCAACAAAATTAAAGTAGATCCTGTTGAATTATTAGTGTGATTCAAAATAAAAAAGAGAGAGAGATAGAAAGAAAAAATCAGAAATAGGTGAACAATGGGTTTAGAATGAAAAAATCTGTTTTTAAAATAAATAAATAAAAAAAATAAAAAGAATAAAAAAGTACCAAAAATGGAGTATTTTACAATCAGAGTAAAAAAGATAATATTTATGAAAATCATAGATAAAAAAAATAGATTAGCAACTTATTATTTACGTTAATTTTTTTTTGTAAAGGTAATGGATTTACTTTTGGTAATAATGATGTGCAATGTTTTATTGGTTTGTTTTGACTTTACCTACATAGCGTAAGCTCAGCTTTTATTTTTAAGAATTCATTTATCTAATTGTCTTCGATATATGTATTTCGCTGAGTTCCTAATCGACCCATTGTCACCTTCAAACGCTGACTCAAAACAACATTTGGCATTCCCCCAAAAATAAAAACGCGTTTGCCAAATGTTTTGCAGGCGAAATCAAATATCAAAAGCACAAACCGAAACTGAAGAAAAAACAATTTTCCACATATGGTTAATTGTTATTTAGTGTGATTTGAATAGCCGGCAACACCTGTGCCGAGCTTGTCCTATGAATAAGCAAATACTAAAAGCTCTTTTAAAACTAAGAAGAAGTAAAAAACTTGAAATTAACTTTTTATAATGCATTGCGTCACACAACAAAGTTTAACGATCATCGCCTCTGGTCTGCTGTGGCATGTGGAAAGTCGTATTGTGACATTTTATGGGCCCCACAAGCGAATGCGACGGCCCTTCTTCCCTCTGCCAGCATCGAGGGCTAACAGCACTTGGCAAAGTTTTATGGGCCAATTACATGCAACACTGAGCCGCAAAGAACATTGGGCCAAAATATCGCATCCATCACATGCTAAACTCGCATCATGTAAATTGTTAGCAGCTACAGGTTCGAGTCCGAGGCAGAGGCAGAGTCAGACTCCGAGTCTGAATCGGTCTGCCTCTATTATTAAACTGTCGTAAATCACAAGTAATTGACATTATACAATGGCAATCGCAGCGGCCAGTAAGAAGGATGGAGAGAGGGGCAGCGGCACAAAGGGGCAGGCAAATAAGCAACAATTACCTTCAAGATAGCAAACATATTATTGTTTTTTTTTTCTTTTCTTCAAATACACGTAGCAACAATTAAGCTTAATATATCACATGAGAGAAGGCTTACGGAAAAGATGACTATGCGAGCATAACATTCAGATACACTTACTGGAAAAGTTCAAATACTATTAAATGAATTTAGAAAAGAACGACTAAAACAAACGATTTTGTTGTCAGGAGTATTATAATTATTATAATGCTGGACTTCTAGTTTGGGTTTTTAAGAATAATTAATTACCATTGAAAATCTAAAATGTTCAAGAATTCAATTTACAAATTTTCAAGCATTAGACGACTGTTATTAAATATTATTAAAATTCAAATAATTTCTTAATCTTTGTGTCTAATCAGTTTTTAACAGCATTAAAAATCTCATTTAATATTTTGCTATTTGAAACCAACATCTTGTAGTCTTCAGACAACTCCAAATTAGATCACAAAAGCCACACATGCATATAAAATGTAATTTACGTGTCTGAAGTATTTACGCAAACGATTCGACATTTGAGCGGCTGATCGACAATTTGGCATAGATACGACAACTATTCGTTCTGCTGTGAGTTTCTTGAGATTGCGATGCTCACAAATGCACAATTAAAATGCAACAGCAAAAAACCAGAGTGAAAAAACAATGTACGTACGTCTAGTATTTTTAGACTGACATACTAAACAAAAGACTGGCAGAAGCGAGCGCCTCACCCTCAAGCTAACCCGCATCGCCCTCACCCTCACCCTCACCCTTTCAACATAGCGATAGAATAGACATCTTTATCGCAGTCTTTGTCCGAAGAGATTACGAAATGCAACGAACGACGGCGGCTGTGAATTTGGCCCACGTAATTCTATATAGAATTCGCACACGACACTTCATTTAGCTGGGGGCCTGTGGATCACTGCAGGGGGTGTGTGGCAGGGCATTCGTACTACATATATATATAAATATATATATATATATATATATATATATATATATATATAAATAAATTGCAGCACTTAGACGTAATGGCAGATGTTAGCTAATAGCCACAGATGACGCTGCAAATGCGACCGAAGGTCTGCCAAAGGTGGTCAAGGTTTGATAATATCGCATAAACATTTAATCAAGCTTATCGGCTTTAAAGTAGTAAAGTAATATAGAAATATATATATATAAAAGAATTGTTAATAAATCAAATAACTGACGTTTCACACCGTTGTTATCGGTTAATATTTGCATATTAAACAGGAAATGACATATTGCAAATTCAAAGGTAACGCCACATGTGCCGTGGGGTTAAAAAAATTTAAATAAACACGCAAATTGTATATAAATAAAACTGATTGTTCGAAAACATCACCAAAAGAAATGACGAGTTCGTTTGGCTCCAGAGAGTGTTGACTCTCAATTGGGCATGGCTTGATATGGATTCTTGCAAATTAAGCGACTATTCGGCATTTATATGGGGTTTTTCAGAGTTATTTGCGTGGTAGCTTTTAAAATGAATGTGAGCAAATTGTGGTTATTAATATTGCAGTATTTTTAATTTTGATTAATATGTTTTTTATTTAATCAGTACAATATACTTGCTTTAGTATAAAAATAATAATTACTGATTGATTTAATATACTTTTATAAATAAATAAAAATAATTAACGGTTGCAAATTTAAAAGGAATTGTATTATATCAGAAGAGCTGTTCATCTTTCAAAATTATAAGCATTAATTATTAATTTTTAATAAATATTATTTTAATATTTCTAAAACCTAATCATTTTTGCACGCTAATTTAATGAGGGTTGATATAATGCATAATTTAATAGTTAAACATATAAAAACAATTCATTAACTTTTTAAATCCTCAAATACTTCCTATTGCAAAACATACATTTTTAGATGCTAGTTAGTAAAACATTGAACGGACTGTCATTAGTTAATGTTAGCCCATTTACTCCCCCTCTCCTCCCACTTTGGTACACATGATCTTGTCATTTTCCCAACACGAACGACAATTGCTTCTGCTTCTCTTTTCTCTATCAGCACTTCAAGTTGTAAATTCTTAACTAATTTGTCAAATGTGTCGTAAAAATGTTTAAAGAGGGCCAACATAGAAACCATGTGGAACATAAAAACAAAACACATGTGGGTCAAATTTCGGCCACACACACGCAAAACAACAGCCGCTAATTTACGAGACTCCACAAACAAAACAGAAAAATATAAGTTCGAAGAGCAGAACCCCCGAAAAATGGGGAAAAAAACCTAATTGCATTTCCTGTGTGTAGGGTAGACATACATAATTCCATTTGAAAAGTCATAAATTAACAAAACAACTTCCGATAGAAAAACAAAGCACAACATTAAAAAAAAAAAACAAAAACGAATGAAGCACGAACAGCATGAGGCACAACAACAAGCGAAACAATACAAAAACTTGTCAAAGGGTCGACAAACACACAAAAAATAACAACAACACCACAACTTGCAACGCTGCAAAGTGGCGGCGACTCCCTAACCAATTGAACTGAGGCACTCCATAGGAATGCATGGGCGGGTTGCCAAGAGGGGTTTGGCTTAGGAAGTTGCCAGAGAGCCGTTAAAGCGTGACGCGCCGAACCACTTAACTGCTTCATATCCAGTCTCTAGCCCAACTATCCAACTCCAACTCCCCAGCTCCAGCTGTGGCTGACCGCCTGCCACATATTTCAT
Organism: Drosophila micromelanica; assembly: GCA_004143825.1. NCBI lineage: Eukaryota > Metazoa > Arthropoda > Insecta > Diptera > Drosophilidae > Drosophila > Drosophila micromelanica. Next base: position 76,262 of record SCDY01000138.1, on the reverse strand, counting down.
CTAGAATTTAGAATCTCGCCCCTGTTGTCGACTTACCACCAGGCCCCATGTTAATTAGTTCTGGCTGCTGTGGCTTGTTGAACACTGTACCCATTCAAAATGTGTAAACATAGGGTATATGTAGAGGTTTTTTTTTATTATAATAAAAGGCTGTTATAAGAACTTACAATATTTAATAAAATAAAAAAAGGATTTATCGACATATAATTCTTCTGCATAATTTTCTTTTACAACATTTTTACAGTTTAGGTGTTTTTAATATAAAAAAAAATAGTTCGATTATTTTGTTTTTGATGTAATGATAAACTGTGTAAAGGGTATCTCGTAGTGGAGCACTCTTGATTGACAACAACACTCTCGTTTATGTTGTTGTTATTGCTATCTCTGCTTAATTTTTATGCTCAGTCTGTAATGAAATTCCTGTCCTTTGGAATCTGCCTAGATCTGCAGCCAGCAGCTTTTCTCTACTGAGTTATCATCTGTTTTATTTGCGCGCTGCCATTAAAAAGTAAACCGCATTTTATTGCGCCTTCTCGCGCACTAATCAACGACATCAAATTATGTTTCCACAAATATTTTGCTGAAACGGTTTTTCCAGTTAAAAAGCCATAAAAAAAGGAAAAAATATAATTTGAAGAACCATATTCTTGAGATATTTTAATAGGCTAGTTAGAGCAGAGTAGGCGCGAGTGTTCGGTGAAGCATGTAAAAATACGACAACTTACATAAATTTTCCAGCCTGAGAATGTGCGCGTAATAGGTTCTATCTAAATAGTAATGACCGATGTTTAGTGAGACGAAACGTGGTATTATAATGTGTTGAGTTGTGCTGCAACATGTTATAGGCAGAATTTTAAAAATACTCTGCTCAGGGGTAATATAATTTTAGTAGGAAATGTGTGACGCCTTGAAGCAATTCTAGTTTTTCTTGAGTATAGTATAATAATATTATTCTTATTTTGTATTTACAGAGATATGGGTTATAAATTTGATATATATATACATTGAATAAATGTTTAGAATCCGTTTTAAGTTGGGCTTAAGTTAGATTTGTATATTAAACGATTATGGTTTGATTTCAATTAAATACATGAATTTTCTTCTCATTCATATAATATTACATTCATGTTTAATGTGCACTCAGTTCACAGGCACGTGGCAATTAGTATTGCCAAAAATATTTTCATTGCGCTAAATTTTCCATTATACAATGGCCAAGTGTGTTAGTTTGTGTATGCCATATTGCAGCATATTTAATTAAATTGTTTTAATTTGGTCTAAAAATAAAAGGCCGAAACATTTACGTGCTGATTAAACAGCGTAAAGTATGCGAGGAATTGGCGCGTAAAAGATTTCGTTTGATTTCATTTGTTGGGTAGTGCCAGGAGGAGTCGCAAGTGGGAGGGTGAGGTGGGGTTTACAATTTGGGACGTGTGGAAATCGTTTGCAATAGACAACAATTGGAAAGCAAGCAAAAGCGCAGCGTTAATTAGACGGCAACGCGCTAAAAATATGAGCAAAGTGAAGATGTTCGACAGCTGCAATTTTCACTGAGAAAACAAAGCAAATTATGAGCATCCCCGCCCCCCTCGCACTATCCCACAACCAATGGCAGAGACAGAGCAAAACTTCAGAGACATGCCAGTCGATACTCTCGATGATATCGATTTCACTGAGGGGTTATGTTGTTATGATGGGGGGCAAAGAGGAGCTAGAAAAAATACTCACGTTTGAAAAACTCGTTCGCGCTGGCGCTTTTCATTTTCAATGCAATGACAATTCGGCCGTCAGGGGGCGCCACCAAACAGCAGCAGGCAACATCAACAGCAACTGTTCCCATTTGCCGTTCTAGTTGCTGCCTTTCGACTCCTCTGAACGATCTTTCATTATATATTGAGCTCAAACACACACACACACAGCCATACACACTCACTCAACGAAACAAATCTCATAAATTCTTTCGGGGGCAATCGCCGCCGAATGCGAGTTCCTTTCTCTTTGGCCAACGTCTATCGACCTGGCTAAACACACATAACTTGGTCACTGGGTCGGTCTCGTACCACGTCTGGCACTCACAGATCTTGCGCCACGATCTGTTCTAGCTGCCTCTTATTTTTTTTTTTGTGTATATTTTTATTTACTTATGCATCATTTGCCAACAGGTAGCAATTGACCAAAAATCAAAGTCGAAAGAAAAAGTAAACTTTTCTTCGCCAACAGTTTGTTTACCAATTACTCTTGGAGCTGGCTAAAATCCACATGTGGTTGCAGTTTATGTGCCTTGTTTTGAGTGGTTAACCACTGTTTCTACGAATTTGAATGGGGAAGATTAAGTGGCGTATTATGAAATTCTAGGAAAATATAAATACTTATTGAGTAGGGTGTGTTTATTGAAAAGGAAGTTTACTTGAGCTTAACAACCATATTGAAATGTAGAGGTAGAACGTTATAGAGAGAAAATTCCCAGCAATATGCTAAGAATAACAAAATGAATATTAAAATATATAATTATAATAAATATATCTACAGATATTTCAAGAATGTTCATGTTTTGAATTATGCGAGACAACTACGATATTTAAGCATTCTATTTTAAAATAGATGTCAAGGAATTTAATTATTTCAAGATTTAAATATAGACAGAAAAATCCTTTTATTTTACTTTTTCTCAAATAACTGTATCAGTATTCCTTTAAGATCATATGCAAATATATTCCATGTAGATGCCACTGTTTTCTGTTCGACTTCCAACCGTTTGTCGAATCCAATCGGCATTTGAAATTTAAAAACGCTCTTTCGCTTGAATCTCATAAATTACCATTGAAATCAACAGCCCCAAACCGACCTACAAAACTTGGAGTCGAGCGTGTCGGACCTTTTCGTTGACCAGCTAACAACTGGCCTCAAACTAACAAAAAAAATTATGCATGGCTCGATAAGAAGAAGCAGCGCGAGATCGAATCGAGGGAGAGTCTATAATCAAGCGCGCGGAGCGAAACGTAGCGTAGGTCAGAGTCAACGAATTTGACAGCGGCTTTAATGAACTAGGAGAAGGGAGAGGAGTTGCATCGGTAGACGCGACAAAAGCTAGCGCTGATTGGCAAAAGAAAATAGAAAAAAACTACAACAACTATAGCTACAAGAAAATTAGCCCCTGGTCAAATGAAGTGCGCCTTCTGCTGGAAGTGGACCTGGGCTGCTGCAGCTGCAGCGACGGCGACTGCGGCTGCTGCTCCACTATGATTAAGTACCGCGTCCAACTGGATGACGTTGTCGAAGTCGACTCCGATGCCGATGCCGAGGTGCTGGTCAATGGTCAGCGGCCAGCGGCAGGCAAGCAGCCAGGCAGCAGCAAAAAGTTGATTACGCTGTCTAACAAAGTTGCTGCTACAGGCAGTTGTTAAATCAAAAGTGCACAGTTTCAGTTTTCTTTATACCCTTACATTAAATTTCTTACAATTTGTATAACGCATTTAAAGAGCCAACTCTGAATGCATAATATTTTATAACATTTTTAATATATTTCAATTAATATAAATATATTCCAAATTTTGAAATGTATATTATATTTTATACATTTTTAAGAGTTATTTTCATAAATTTTTGCCTGTAAAATGAAACGAAATTCATTCGTTGAATAAGAAAAAAATTATTTCTTAAGCAGAGAAAGCCCTGAGATAGATGTCTCTTGGTAAAGGGTCTATGTCTAAAAGGGTATTTGGTCTTCTTTAAGCCGCAGTCAACTTTTTGACTTATTAATCGTTTTTCTTGTATTTTTATTTTATCCGACATCTTTTTTGCTGCTGCTCTTTATTATATATTAAAAGCTGATTTTGTTGTTGTTATGACAACGAAAATTGAATAGCCAATTGATAGGAAATTGGGTGAAATTTCCAGCTGAGACTCGTCGTTTGATTGTTTGAAACGTCGGCTAACTGAAATCGACGTTTGGAATAAAAGTCCGGACCTGGTTCATTGACTGTTTAACTGATGCAACTGTTCAGGTTGTAATTAATGCACATGATATTGTACACTTTGGTGTATGATGTAAGCCACACTGATTGACAGATTGACGGACAGAAAATACCGCTGCAAATTAATAATTGATTAGTCGCAGCAAATGCATCAATCAATTATGGGGCGTGGCTGTTAAATGAATGAAAAGTGAAAAGTTGAGATTTCTATTGTCGCTTAAGATGAATGGGAAACCGGCATCGTAAACGACTACACGCTAGTCAATAAAGAGATATATGTATATTTATGTGCAGGGAAATCAGTTTGAAAATCTCAACTGTGCATTTAACAATCTTTTAAGTTACTTTCAATGAACACACAACTCGCGACAGCTGTCAACACGTCTTGCAAGTGGCCAGAAAAAATACAAATTTATTGCATGCCACAGAAAAAATAAGCCAAAAAGTTAAAAAGCGAAAGAAAAAAGGCCGAAAGCAAACATTTGCAATGCACGGCAGCAAAAATAAAGCGTATTAATAGCCAAGACGACCCTGGCTGCCCTTAAAATGCCGGCAGTGCGCTCTGTTTAGCCCGGTTAACAGATAGAGAGGTGTGTCTTTCTGGCTCTGAGTTATGCGGCCAGGCAAACAGACCAGACAGGCAGACTGACAGAGAGACAGTCTGTCAGCCGAACGAACGAACAATCGGAAGTTGGGAATTGCGGGCAATCAATAGAAATCGGCTAGAAAAAAGTGTCAAGCGGCTGAATTTGCAAACAGGGAAGTGATTTCTTAGAATAGTTCCGCAGCATTAAAAAATGTTACATAAAGAAGTAGTCGGATAAAAGGGTTTTACCATTATGGAAGTTGTATGTATGGAAGTTGTTTTAAGAATTGAGAAATTAAATGAGAGAAGGTTTCGTTAAGTGCTTAAGACTTTTGAAATCATTAAGTTAGATAAATAATATGAATTTCAATTATTGATAACCGATTTAGAATGCTGGATTTCAATTCTTTTCTAATTTTTTCTGTCTCTCTAACTCTTTGTTTTAATATTTCAAAAATAATTTAAAATATCTTATACCTTACAATTTAAATTGTAATAATAAAAATTTAAAAATAAATTGTCAAATAATTAATTATGTTTCTTTTTCTTCTCATTACAGGTAAATATGGCATATGAAACACTGCAGATTCGCATATTAGAAAGAGCTGCAGCTTATGCATACTACGTTGAAGGTTTTTAAATGCTAAAGATGTTTGCAACAGGTTTTTCATTTTGTTATTTTTCGGTTTATACCGTTAGTAAACACTCGTAGGCACATTTGTAAACGCTCAAGAAAGGTCGCACCCTCTGGTGACCTTTGCAGCAACTCGAATGTAACTGAATTACTCGTGCATAACCAAGAACTCTTGCCAACATAAAAGCCTCCCAGCCAAGCATAAGCCCATAAACCAACAGCATTCTAAGCTACCAGTTTTTAATTAAAAAAACATACAGTCACAAGCAGAACCCACAAACATTTATATTTTTCAACTCTTTTTTCGTCTTTTGTTTCTTCAACTTGCGAGCGTTAATTAACAACTTCCTCTTGAAGTACGTCTTGTGGCTTTATCGCCATGCGAATGAATATAATTATTATTATTATGAGTTATTTCCCTTCGTATGCAACGCACATTTGACCCAAATCAAAAAGAAACGCTGACAACATTGACCCATTTAAGCTAGAGAATAAAACTGGCAAAAAAATGTTGAAAATTTGTATATAGGAAGTAAACACGTCCCAAAAAGTGTGGATAGCATAAACAAAGCGAAAATCATGCTGAAAAATTATGCAAAAAAGTAAAAATGAAAAACACTGAAATTCACGGAAAATTTTAATGGCATTAATTTAGTGTTTGAATTAATTTTCGTTTAAATTTAGTTGTTTCACAAGTTCAAATTAATTGACTAGTATATATCCTAGGAAATCTAAATAAAATTGTAGAAATATATTTATTTGCGACCAATTTTAAGCAATTAAGATACACTGTGAACTTAGCATAGGTAAAAGAAATAAATTTGTAGTGATTTTAGAAGCAACAGAGCTCTCAAAAAATGCTTTAAATAATTTTAAAATATTCTATATATATAGGTAAAAAACGTTACTCTAGATACGGGGTATCAGGTGTAGTTAAGCAATCAATTAAATTACTATAATAGGTGAGAAAAAACTACTGAGCAAATTAAATAAAATTTTTCTTGTTAAAATAGATTAATATTTATCACGTGGCAAACTAGATATATGAATAGGCATCTCTTAGAAAAAGGGACAATAAACAGATGCCCTCAAACTATAATTCGACGAAAGATTTTATATATATTCATCGCATTAGGTGAGATTAGATCAGTAAGTTAGCTAATTATAAGCATTATAGCTTTAACAAAATCACGAAATTTATATTCAGTTACTATAAACAGAATTTATTTTTTTATTTTATTTTTTATTTAAACACTTTAGAGTATAGAATTTTAGAAAACTAATAATTTGTGTAAATAATTATTTATTTCATTAGTAAACTCCCATTTGAAAGAAACCCTTAAACACTACAGTGCTGCAAGAGTAATTGGCTTCTTTTAAAATCAAACTTTATTTTATTTTCAAAAATATCTTATATGTATATCGTATCTGTGCATTAACAAAATAATTATACTTATCATATCTACTTACCCCAACATAGACTATAATCTTGCCTCTATCTTTTAAATCCCTAGCAAAATCGTACATCTAATCTAAAAATCATTTTTCCTATTAAAAAATCGGTGTAATTTTGAATAGAGACAACTTTTTCTTTCGCTAAATGACTGTCAGTTAAATAATATGCCTCTTTAATTAGGCAGCTGCCAAACAAGTGAAAGTGCACAATGCACATCATGTCAAAATCCCAAATAACAACAACAACAACAGCAACACCAGTAGTAATTTTTGTGACATTGGCTGCAGTCGATGGCTGTGCAACGATGCGTATGCGTAATAATTTTGTCCCGAAGCGAGATAAGCTACGTTAACCGCTTGTTAAAGTGAAAACTGCACGAAAAATGTTGTGTTTATCTTTTTTTTTTTACAATTTGAGTCATAGCATAGAGCAAGGTAATAGAGCTTACTTAATTAAGTTTACGAGCATTTATTGGTGCATGGTCGTAAAATCTGTTAAATCTGCAAACTGCACTTAACTTAAAGTCAAGTTTTGGTGCGCAAAGAAGCGACAACGAACTCAAGTGCATTAACCTTAACAATCAGCATTTAAGAGCCTTCAACAACAGCAACACCGCCAACAACAACGACAACAAGGAGAAGGCATGCGTTTGGCGACAACAACAACAACAACAAACAGTTGGCCTGGACCATGATCTTCAAGAAACCTGCAACACTTGCAGTCAGTTTTAGCCTCTGGTCGCACTCATGTGCAAGAAGCAGCCGCTGCCAAAGCTTTTTAAAAGCCAGTTTAGCAAGTTTCGATCGACTTCAATACAAAGTCCAGCACAGTGTGGTCAAAACGTGTTAGGGTTTATCTCAACAGCAACTAACTGCTCCTCAGTCTTCCCAATTAGTTGGTGAGGTAAATTTTTATGCTACACTTTGAACTGCATTGGCATTAACTTAACGAATTTGATAATTCATTCACTTTATTTGATCTCATTTGAAAATGTTAACTTCCAAATGCGTTGACAGACACTTTTGTGACCATTTTTATTCATTTACCACATTTTGAATTTGTTTTTCTTATTTTTTCTATTTCTTTGCTTTTTCGCTCGAATTTCCACTTTCAGTTTGTGCTTTTCATGCTTTCTTACGGAAATTCATTTGATATTTTTATTTACGAGTTTCGTCTTTTGTGCCTCTCGTTGGCGGCATTTACTTTTTGGTGGAAAGAGAGAAATGGAGAGAGAGGGAGAAAGAGACTGATTCAACCGACAGTTTGTCTTCTGCTAGCTCCAGTTGATATATGACCTGTCTCTAATGCCTTAAGCGTTTAGTTTGCATCTTATGAAGCGCATATGAATGTCAATTTGGGCATAAAATGTGGTGCAAGATGATAGGTGAGAGGTTTTGACTTGTTTAAGAAAATTTAGTAGTTCCATCGTATGGAAAGTGTTACGTCTAGAAAGCAAATGCTGCTCTTGAACAACAAATAGAGGGACTGTCGAAAAAGTGAGAAAAAATAACAACTTCCAAACTCATTTCATTAAAAACATTAAAAAGCGCTCAGTTTTACTTGGAACTCGAAAAGATTTTGTGAGGTATCATTAAGTTATGAAATTATGCATAAATTAAATAAAATTTTGTCTTGAAAATTGCTTATACGATCTGTTGAAACTGAACATTTTAACTTCTATTAATAATTATAGCTATATTCTATTAATTTACTTTATTAAAAGAAAACAAATTGAAGTCTAACTTATACATTTTCCATTCTTACTAAAAAAAAGGTAAAGTTTTTACCTTAGCAAATGGTCCAATTAATCAGCAAGATATCTCAATAAACAACTTCACGGATTGTAAATGGAAAACGAAGTTAGTTTTAATTACAAATATGACATTACCAGTACTTTCGAGTATTGCATGTCTAATTGCTTTGCGCTTCGCGGGGTTTTTAGATTTTCAGTTTTTCGTTTTTTCGTTAGTTTTCATGATGATTGGCAATTTATGGTTGGTTTTGCCTGAAGAGATGCGATGAATGTTTTACTTTATTTATTTTCTGTTCAATTTGTGTATTGTCTGTGCTAAGAAAATTACCAGCGAATCAAAATCGAATTTTCGCAATTTGAGTGCTGAGTAAGACAAGTGAATTGAATGGATTTGTTACGGCCTTGGCTAACTTTGTGTCTAACTGAAATGTTTACAATAGATTTGCAGCAAGAGTCTTACGTAATTGTCAACAAAATATGAAATTAGGTCAAGTTTTTAACGAGAAATACATAAAAATCAAAACTTAAAGTGTGAGCAAAACAAAGGAATTCCCTTGCTCTCTTCTGAGAGCCAAAACAAAAAAAAAAAAAACCCTGCCCACCCTCAATGCAAAATGAATTGGGGTAAAATAAAATGCTAAAAACAAAACATAAAAGCCCACAAAAAATCAAACATCAGTTGAGCCATATAAAAAAAAATGATGGCATAAAAATCATCATAAAAATCAAGAAAAAAGAAAGAAAAAACATTTTTAATGGCACAAATATTTTGATAAGCAACAACGACAACAATGAAACTCAGGGAAAACACAAAAATTTTTGCCTGCCGATTTCTTTTGTGGTCTTTTGCAAGGCTGCACTCATTCGCCAGGTGTAATAAAATACCCGCATAAGCTGCAAAATGCAGTCAAAATACCAACGGCAAATAAAATAAAAACAACAAGAAACAGCTTAACAAAAGTTGGTTCTAAAGGGGCGAATTTGGGGTTTTTATTTTTACCACTTGAGAAGATGCTTTTTAGCTGCTTGCCAAAAGGTGTTTTTGTATGTTTTTAGTTAAAGCTTTTGGCATCAGTCAAGCGTGAGGGGGTGTTGGGGCGAGGTTAAGGGTTACGTGAGCAAATGTGTATGTGTGTTTGTGAGTGTGTGTGTGTGTGTGCAGTGAATGGGTTTTGCGTGGTTTGCAATTTGTGGTTCCTACTAAAGCTCATGCCCAGGCAACTGCTGGGTAATCGATGCATTTTATTTGTGGTAGTGAAAAATATGGTGTATCTGGAGTTGAGCTGCAATTGAGTAGTGCAATTTGTATTTGGTTTTAAGGCAGGTGATGTAAATTTCGTAAAACATTGAATAATATGCAGCACTATGAAAGCACTTGTGTGAGTACTTTTTATAGACATTTTTAAAAAGGCGAATTCCCTGTCCGATATACATTTTAAATACATGATTATTTATTTGTTTTTATATTACTAATAATTTTGATTTTTCTATTTAAAAAAACGTATCATTACATCTTTTATTAATTTGTATCTTAATTTGCGGAAGTTTCCTTATTGATCACGACTCTAATAAAATCCAGAGCTAAGCTCAGTTTTTCTCGATTAAAGATTCCCCCATTTTTATATAACAATTGACACAAATATATATATGTGGGCATCATAAAGAAATTATAACTAACGCTAATTGCGTTGATCGCGAGTCGTCGCAAACTGTCACTCAAGTTTGAGATAAATACACACACACACACACTCACACACATGCACACATACAATCACACTAATAATTGCTTCAATTATTTTCATATTATTATGTGTTAAAATGCTTTTTGTTCAGTATTTTTCACAGTTGCATCCCCACTCACAGCCTCACTTCAATTCATTGTGCCGCCATGGGCATCTCAGTCCGTCGTCTGTCTCCCTGTCCGGTTTGTCTGTCACCGGGTCCGACTGTGGCTATGGCTCTGGCCATACGGGGAGTGCTCGCTAAAGTGTGCTCATGTTCATTAACGCCAAAGTTAAGGCAATTGTCGTCGTTGTAGTTGTCTGTCCGCTGTAATCTGAACGCTGAGTATCTCGTCGCGCCTCGCCTCGCCCACCCCTCCACGCCACGCCTTACTTCACTTCACCTCACCACGGCTCGGCTGTCCCGCCTCGCGTTCATCTCAGTGGCTGACGGTAATTGCTGGCATATTCCATGGCTCATTGTAACGTAATGCGCCTCATGTCGCCTCAGTTGCCCCTCTAGCCCACACTTGTGCTTTGATTTTGCTGCTGCCCTGTAGGCAGAACAGCCTAATAAAATAGTTGCTTACATAAGAATTCTGTAAAGATAAAAACAAAAATGTTAAATGTGTTGAATATAAGTTCTAAAATGGTAATAATTTTCAATATGTTATTTTACTTGAATTTATCTATCGACTTATCTATTCCTCCAAGTGTACATTTTTTAATGGGTATATTTTTAGTCATGCTCACATAATTCGTTTTTCTAGCCTGGTATTGTTGCTGGCTTTTGATTTTTGGTTTCTTTTGGTTTGTCAGCTGTCAGCGGATTTTTTTTACTTTTTTTTCGGGCATGGAAAGTGTGACATTTTGATTAGTTGATATTTTTGCTGTCTTGACTTGTGATTGAACTTGAGGCGCTTGTGGGTTAATGAACGTCAAGGTTGAGCTTAAAGAACTTATTGTAAATGGAATAAGCAGACTAGTTAGTGGGAGAATGGCGACAAAATGGAAATATAAAAGATGTGCGCAGGGGTCAAAGGTTAGTTAAGCGAGGATAAATAGATAAAAAACGTGGGTATTTAAATTAAAACTGTTCACTTGCAATAATGGAAAAAGGCGCATCAAACTTTAATGTTTTTATTTTTTTAATATTAAACTCCAAATTTCCATTCAATTAATCTGAGTAAAAATACAAAAGTTCAAGTCTTAACCTATCGTTTTAAATTTATTTTTAAATCTCTACTTTGAAGTAAATTAAAGTTTTCTAGCGCACATAAAGAAAGTTGAATTGTCTGGCTTTCAATAATGTTGAATGAGTCAGCATCTAAGCGATGGTATCTTTTAGCTCAGGTTTAATTGATTCATCAACAGTTGCAGATGCTGCAGCACTTGCCACACACGTTGATGTGTGTTTTAGTGTGTGTGTTGTGTTGTGTGTGTAATTGATATTTCTGCAGATGCTGCCCACAAGCTACGTTTTGTAGACCCAATTTGCGGTCGATTAGTTACTTGTCTCATTTTACACACACACACTCGCTTACTGACTTCCCTGCCTGTTGCCAGCCCTTGATGCGATTCCCCCCTCGCCCCTTGTCAGAGTTGGTCTGTAACCACATGCGCTCACAATTGACATTTGATTGACTGACAGTTGTTTGTCGGTTTTTTTTTTGGACAATTAGGTGGCAAAGTGAAATTGCTTTCGATTTCGATTACAACAAAATAAAGAAGCGGCAGACAGAGTCAAATGCCCTAAAATTGCCTTGTTATAAAAAATAAAATGTATTTTTAGTCTTTATATTGATTGGAAAATTATATTTTTATAAAATTTTTACATTTTTCTTGTTGGCGATTCCATGGAGAAAGCGAAATTCAGAATAGAGTATGAGGGTTTTTTTTATATTTTTTCTTTGTCATGGTTATTGGAAAACTGAGAGAATGCTTCGCACGAATTTGGGTCACAAAGCGCCTCACTTGACATGTGGATGTCGAATTCGATTTGAATATCAAAACTAATTAGAGGTTGCGCAAATATTTTCTAATGAAATTATCAAGTGGTTGCCCCAGCCACAACATGATCATCACCAGCATCATCATCGTCATCAGTTATAACAGTTCTCCATCAAGTTTTATCATAAGCCACAGATCATTTTGATGTTGCCCAATTTTTTTTTATTGCCATTATGATGGCTTTTTAAATGTTTGATGTTCTAATTTCGTGAGCTCAGCGGGTAGTCCAAAAGAAAAGCAAAAAAAATGATACATTTATAACAAAATAGAGACCAATTTCAGTTCATTTATTATGTAAATTTGTTTATATTTTATTTTAAATATTAGTTTTATGGCAGCTGCTCGAAATATCAACATATCAATTGTTAACATTTGTGTACAACTGTCCAAATATGAACATTAATATTAGCTGCTAATTTTCACAGCCTGTGTTTTTGACATTTGGCTTTCGGCTTTTTGTATTTTATTGCAAAATCTTTTGTGGTTCAGTGAACTTCAGGTGAACCACAAAAAATAAGTTGATCATCTTTTCCATTGAATTTAGCTCGAAATTTATAATTTTCTACCAAAGTAAATGTGTTTTATATGATTGTGTCATTTTTCTTGGAGTTATATATTATAAATAGTGTTTTTTAGTTAGCAAACAATAATCCATTAATCCATTTTTGTTTTTAGAAATATAAACACACCATTTTAAACAAGTCACAACAGGTGACTAAAAAGGTTGGGTTTGGCATTATTTATTTGAATTAACTAAAAAAAATATGTTACATAGCTTTTTTAATCGAAAACCTTTGTGAATTTTATGTTATTGAAATATATTTTGAATTAATAGATTTCTAAACTATTTTTTAAGACCAGGCTTAAGCACCGGCAAACATTTAAAGTTCGTCCGCTCCAACCATTTAGGCCACACCCGAACAGCTGAATAACTCCAGCTGCAGTCAATCTGTAGTGAAGTTTTACATGTCAAAACAACACACCTATTTCGACCTCCCCGCCCCTGCCCTCTTTGCCACTCAGCAACTCCACCTTCACTGCCCACTGTTGAATTAAGCTAAATAAATAGGCCGTTGGCAAACAAAATTTCGATGCGCTTTGTAACAGTTTCATTTGCTTCCTGCTCGACGACGACAGACGTTGTCCGACCTATTAACAAAATTGGCAATGCGTTCGAGGCTGGCAGCTGGCTGCGAGCGCAGAAACAAATGCAAATACAGATAAAGATACAGATACAGATACAACTGTAGATGCAGATACTTACAGCTAGGTATTACTCAATCAAAGCTAAAGACTTCCGTAACCGTCTATGTCTATATTTGATAGTAAGAGCGACAGTTGCAAAGAGCGGGAGAAATGCAGTCAACTGTCAAATGAGAGAGGGGCCAGGGGAAATGGGCAGACTTAGACAAAAAGCAACAACAACAGCACAAGGCTAATTGTCATTTTCCGACAACAACAACAACAACAATGAGAGTCAAGGGGAGCAGCCATTTGAGTGCCCATTTTTTCTGCTGCTGCGATTTACGATTATTTTCAACGCTGCGCCAATTGGGCGCAATAAAGCATATTTTCCTCCCCCTCGAACTGTTTTCCATCAGCGTCCAACTCCACACCTAGCATTGACCAACAAATGCCGTTAGAGCGCTGCACTTGTTGTTACCAATTCTATTGCCAAAGCTAAAACTCAGCTCAGGTTCATATTTTGTGCCATTGTCTTTGTGCAGTCACCCCACCAGGCAGTCTGTGAAAGAGGAGAGAGGAACGGGGGAAATTATCGCCGGCTCCGGGAAGCCAATTCGAAAAGTGTTACTAGAACGGAAGTTATTAAAATTGTTTGAGTGGCTCCCCTAAGAGGAGCGCATTTCTAGTACATTGACCACCATTTGCTGCTCAATTATTACACATACGCAACGTGCGCCCAGCCGCGGTTGGGACTGTTTTATTTTATATTTTGTCGCTCGTTTTCTGTGTGACGTTTTTGTGCTGTGTTACGGTATTAGGGTTTGTATGTCACGCCTAGACACTGTTGTTGGGTTCTTATTTTGTTTTGTTTTGGTTTTTTGTGTTTTTATATGACAACTGTTGCCGCCGTGCAAGATTTTTCTTTGGGAATAATACCCTACTTTTCGAATAATACCCTACGTGAAATAGGAAATATAAATATGATGCATCCCAAGAACACATTTTCAGTTTTTTATTTGTCTTTGTTTTTTTTTTGCCTTTAAAATGTTTATAACTGAGTGATTTACTATAAATGTATATAACTGTATATCAACTCGCAAATGTACTATTAACAATTCGAAATCATTTTCAATGCACATTGATTAGCGGAGTATCCTTTTATAACATGCTTTTAATTTATGGCACTTTAAAGCAGTTTTTTGGCATTTTGTTTTTTTTTTTTTTAATCTAACTCTTTTATAATATAATATACAATGATAAACTTAAAATTCAATGGACGTCAATTGAGAATAATTTTTAAATTATTTTACCATGCTTGGAAAAAAATAAATAGTTCTGAAATTCATTTTTTTGTACTTTCTGCCTAACCTAAAGCAAAATCCATTGTTCTGCTAAATACCTGCAGCTTAACACTTGTCTGGTCTCCTCGCCAAACACCTCGCCATGGGCGACTTATATCCGCTTGACCAGGCTCTGGTTGCCCCTCCCTTCCCTCCCCCTCCCTAAGCTCTTTTAAACACAACGCTGGCTACTTCCGCTCCGCGCGGCACTCGAAAGTTGTCGCGTTTGAAATCTATACGCGATTAGTTGACATTTTGCTTGAGGTCATTACTTGGGGTTGGGGTTACTGGGTCAATAGTTTATGAGGTCACATTTATTGGGAAACTGTTGGAAGGTATATGGGAGAGGGGAGGCAGACTTATTATGCTGGCCATTTGCTTAGTTAGTTAGCTAGTTAGCCGGTTATCGGCCGCAATACAAAAACTGTTGCTACGCTTTGTTGGGCTTAACCAAATTATGTGGCATGCGATTTCTGACATGCTTTTGAAAAATAAAAATAATAATAATAATAATAGAAATAATGAAAATCATGAAAATGCTTGTAATAATGAAAACTAAATGAATTTTACTTATGTGTCGTGCCTGGGGCAAATTAAATGTAACACTAAAATGTTTATAGCATGTCGCTCTAGGCCAGGCCAGCTCTTAGCTATTTTTGTGATCGGCCTTTTGAGGGCGCCAGTTTTTCTGGGCCACGCCAAATGTTTGTGACAAACGATGTTTTTGGCTGCGCTTTAACCTGGTGTGCCGTATGATTAAGTGCCATTTCCCCTTGTCGTGGGTCAGTTATACAGAAACGGTAACCAACCTGAGTTATGTGTCCCAAATCTCTTATCGAATTCGCCAGAAATTCGAGCCTTGCATGCACTTGCTATCAAATTATGGCATATTATGATGTGCAAAGAAAGCATGCAAATGATGAGTTAGACTAGCAAAATCGCGGCCATAAATGGGCTTGTTTATAAGCAGCTGTTACAAAATTGAACATGCTCGCTTGGCTCTAAAAGGACGAAAAACTTTGAAATTGACAGCAGCTTCCTTGGAAGTTTGTTTTGGATTTCCAATGTTATTTTGTTGCTTGCCATAAATTTATTATGTACAAATGTAAGTGCTTCCTGATGCCTTTTAATGCACCCAGCTTATTTGGGTATAACAATCTGTCTTGCTATAAATTTATAGCACTTTATAGCTGATCGCATCCTTTAAATGTCTTAACAGGCACACATTCTGACTTGTTATACATTTTTAGCACTTTATAGCAAGTCAATTTTTGGTCTTTTGAACAAATTCGCGAAAGATCAAAGGCCCGTAATGTGTTTTTTACCCCTGAAACATCACAGTGTCTAAAAAGCTTGGCATTTCTGAGCTGCTCCCAAATAAATCAATACATTGATGAAACAATAGACATATTCAAATACCTTAAAGGCTCATTATTGTCTACAAGTGTGTACATGTCCGAAAAGAAAAAACCTCCAAAAAAAAGAAATGTGAATAATTTCAATTTGATTTGCATGCACACGATACAACTTTTGGCGTTTTGGCACTTGAGGCGTCAAGAAATCAAAAGAAAACATTTTAATAAATCAAAATCGAACAATGGACCAGTATTTCGAAAGAGTTATGAACAGACAGACAGACAAATCTTGACACGCTGCGGGCCATACGTAATGTAAATATAGAGAATACTGAGTATTTCCCATGTAAAGAATAGAAGCATCTGCCTGTTAAAGCCACTTGTAAACTGTCAAGTAGCCAAAATTTTAAATGGCAGCACTCCCCCGATAAGTTTGACATTTGCAGCAAGGTTTTCTTCTTTTGTTTTTTTAATGAGTATAAATAAAAAAGAGTTGATTTACATAAATGCGATTCTGTTTGGGATTCGCCGAGTCAACGGTAAAACAGTACATAAATCTTCCATCCGGCTGCCCAAAAACTGATTGCAAGTGTCAAAAGTCAACAATAAAATGTCACGTTTTGTCGTTTTTTTTCTGTGTTGTTGTTCATTGAAAGAGAAAAAAATAAAAACAGTCGCGATTGACATTTATTGGGCAAACGAAATGCACTTGAAAAACGATGCACAATATTATTATTATTATTATATTTGGTTTCTTGTTTTTAGGGGAGTTGATCAACATGATTTTCTCGCGCTTGTCAAAATACAACTCGCTTGTAAATTGACAAATTATGCACATAAATTTCTTGACAGTTTTATTGCCATCAAAGTTGCCTTCTACTCGCATTATTTCTCACTTTTATTGTTTTTTATTCCAAAAGAAGCGACTCAATTACTTTGAGTGACCAATTTACTGGCGGCTTTGTTTAATATATAGCTTTTTAGCTTAGGGTCTGCGACACTTGACGTCGAAATTTAAAATAAATGGTTTTATATTTAGTTTAAATGTTTTGGGTCAGACAAAAGTAAATTAGTTAAAAATTGTTAAAAGAATGATGAAATGGTTGAAATTAAATGGCAATTTTAGAAACATAGTGAGTGAGAAAAGACCAAGATTGATAACTCAGCAATAGCAAAAGTTTTACAGGAACTTAAGAGCTTAATAATTGTTGTAACTGGATTATCTGACAACTGAGTAGATATCGGTTTTCTAAGAGGCCACAGAAACTGAATCAACTACTCGAAAACAACCGAGGTCAGACGAAAACACAAACAATTGCTGCTGACACATCTTCGTAAACTTGAGCGCTCAGTTAACTAATATGAAAAAGCATTGAAACTGACATTTGAATTTCAATGCCATTCATAGAAATTGCAGATATCGTTTATGTGCACACAATAAATTGTTCATAAAAAATAAATCGAACACTCAGAAATAGTGGGCGGCAAAGCAATGTCAAATGTGTTTTTTTTTTTCAATTGAAACCAATGCAAAACAAAGAGTTTTGGCTCAAAGTCAAAGCATTAAAATAAACGCCCAATTAATTGTATCTGGTATCTTATATCTTTGTCATTTGTATGTGGCCCACCTTCTAAATACGTTTGACAGCTATTTTTAGTCATAATTTGACAGCCTTGCAATTGACTTGTTTGTAAGAGCGGAGTTCAAAAAACTTTCGCTTATCAAATTACGCCAGACAACGTGAAACTCAACTCAAACTCAAACCAACCAGACTTGGCATATGCCATTTGCTCTTTATGTTGCCTAACTCGACGCTTTCTATATAACAAATTGCGAAAAGCCACCGAAATAAAGCAGCTCACAAAACTGCATTTAATGACAGGCTTTACTAACTCCAGACGATGACGAGCTTAAAAAAAAAAAAATAAATAACAAAAAAAAAGCAACAACAATTTTGATAGTCAGCTGTAAACTTCACCCACCAAAAAGTAAGAAGAGGCACAAACAAAAAACTTTTTAAATATATAGCAAAAATAAACACACAAACAATTTAGAGAGAGAAAAAACGAACCGAACTCCCTTGGATGCCATAACAACTGTCAAGTTGATCCACAACTCAGCGTGGAAAACGAATGCTGTAAATTATGATTTTATGACAGAAAACTTTTTAAAAGCCAATAAATTTAGCAGGGCACGTCAAAAGACCCAGAAAAGAAACGAGCTTAAGGAAAAGGTTAAACATAGGAAGTAGACAAGTTTTGCGTGAAGCTCTCATAGTTGCACCTTGAATTGTGGGAAATAGTTAAGTACACTGCAAGAAAATTAAAAAATGCTAAGAAACCAATAGTTGAATGGAAACTTAAAATAAAAAGTACTAGAAATAATAAAAAAATAATAAAAAGAGAAAAGAACACATTTTTGACATATAATAACTTTAAATAAAACAAATGTGATTAAATTTGAATGTTAACCATAATTAGATAAAAGTGCCACCCACTTTCGCTCTGTGTATTTTGCCTAACTGTTAACTCATTATGTTACTATTCATAGGAACAACTTGTGAAGCACAACAAACTTTTGCGCCCATCAAAAAGGGGTTGCGCCCTCTAAGAAAAAAAGGGTTTAGGCCTATTATTCATATCACTGAATGCAAAACTAAACACATACAGTTCTTGTCCCTGATTCGGTCCCTGTCGCTGCTCCTTGCCATGAAATGCACCCACAAAAAGGGAAACAACTGCGGGCGCGCAAAAAGCCAATAATTGGTCATGACTTTTTGGTTACCAAGTTGCCGGCATTTGTAAGCGAGTGTTTGTAGCTTAAGTTTTAGCCTACAAGTGCATAGAACGAAACTTTGTACCCTTCGTAGCCAACAAATATTAATAATATTTTGGCCCTTTTGATGATTTGCCGACAAACGACGCCTTGACAATGAAAACTGCTAAATGCCGTTGACTGACAGTCGAGGGGGCTTTCAGTCTTTTCCGCTTTTGAGTTAGTTGTATTTATTTTTTGACAAGTCGTAGATTGGTCGTAGAAACGGGTATTACTGACGGGCTTTAGAGAGCATTTCCAAACCCATTTAGTATACTATGTATTCTATATATTTAATAATATGAGCTGAGTCGATATCAGGCTCTAAAAACATACTTTAAATTTGGAATTGTAAACTTTTTTATTCTGTGTGATAAAGCTATAAAGACTTTCAATGCGATAGGGTATCCCCTCGTCTGGCACACTTGCCTAAAGCACTTTTGTTTTTATTTTCTCTTCTTTTTGGTGATTTTAAGAGGGGACGTTGCTTTTTTATTTATGGTGTGCACTTTGAATGCACATCGATTATTCAGTTATATTTTGTGTTATTCCTGCGGTTGGCTACCATCAGCAAGTTGGTTCCGCTGCATGTCAAGGGTTAAAGTCAAGGGTTTAAAGACATCCGTCCGTTTAGTTTAGCATATTATTAATGTGTTTATATCGTATTTGATATTTTATTTATATATTTCGATTCGATTTGTTTCTTTTTTTGCAGTTGCCCAACGACAACAGTAACAACAAAACTAACACAAATGTTGTGCGGACCGCAGAGACATTGCCCAACAGCTGGTTATCAATAATAAAAATTCTTTTTGGCCGGTTCCATAAGAACAACCAACCACTAAGCAGCACCCTGTGGCGACAGCATTCACTGTGCCATTTGGGATACCATTGGAAAGTCAACACCCACTCACACACCACGCACACACACACAAACATAGCCGAACACAATGTTGGATCGATGTGAAATGCCGGTAAGTTGCAGCGAGTTGTCAAAAGAGGGAGAAAAGTAGGCATAACTAGTTAGAACAGGCGAGAAAAAAGGTTTATAATAAGATTTTAGAATAGGAAACAATTTTTGTGAGATGTGTTCGTTGATGTTAAAATTTCGAACTCTTAAAAAATTCAAATAGCCATTTTAAGTCAGCAAAACATACTTTAATTTCCAAGAAAAAGTTTGTATTTTCTGTATTTAAAAATTAGCTGATGGGTAAACTAGCTTAAAAATACAAAAATTATAGATTTTATGAAGAAATGGATATTCGGGTTTCTTGGGGTTTTAATTATTGCTCTAAATAATAAAAGAAAACTGAGAAGATTAGATATAAATGGGAACAGAAATCAAAAGATATTTAAATAAATTGAAATCATTTTTTTCCTTGATTGATTAATATTTTCATCTTACTTTTTTTTTGCATAAAATATTTATAATTAACAATATGCAGGCTGCACAGTTATATAGTTCTTGTATTAAGGCTAACCTTAAAAGTATGCAGTAAAATGTGGGCTGAAATATATTTCTTTGAGTTGCCCTAAAGTATGCAGCAATATTTGCAAAATATTTAACAGTCTATAATATAACATTGATCAATAATCTCATTTTAAACGTTTATTTTTGTTCTTCAACAACTTTAAATCAGATACAACTGGACAACGAGAAGCTGCGACGCGATGTTCGTCTGTCCAGCTCGCGGCTGGACTTGCCGCAGCTGTGCAATGTGGGCCGTCGCCTCGATGGCCACCTGAACAACAACAACAACAACAGCAGCAGCAACAACAACAACAACGGCAGCAATGAGACGACAACAACAACACAGATTGGCAATGGGGGCAACAACAACCTTGGCTCCCCGGTCTCCTGCTCGACCACAAACAGCGGCAGCGGCAACGAGCGCGGCTCCTCGACAAAATCAAACAGCAGCAGCGGCAGCGGCAGCTCCGGCAATTCGGCGAGCAGCACAGGCAGCGCCGAGCTCAAGTGCAACACGCCCATGACACCATCAGGTGGGTGGTGCAGAGGGGAGGGTTTTGTTAAAGGCTCTTGTCAACATTTGCAATGTTACTTTTTTTGTAGCGCGTTGGGTTAATACGCATCGCTGCGTTCCAATGCGAATTAGCAAAGCTCACGCTCCCTGAGCTCAGAGTTTGGTCCAAAGCACACTGAGGGGGGTGGGAAGGGGGTGGTCATTAATTAATTTACAATTGGCAACGAGGTCAGGGTCGCAGGTCTGCCTGCCACATGGGCCAGTTTTCAATTAGTTTTTGCTTTTAGCATTCAACCGCGAGGAGCTCAAAACAACAAACAGGTCCATACAAAAAATTCAAAAGAAGAAAAGTTATTCTCAATTAAAACAGGTTTTGTGTGTGTGCGTGACTAAAATGCAGAATTTAAATTAGGGTAGCATACTAGCCACTTCTATAAGTATATACCTATAAATTCATTCAAAAGTTGTATAGTTGTAATAACACCATTTACTGTTTGTCTGAAGAAAAGAAAAGTAATTATTTGAGTTCCTTTATTTGAACAGAGGTTAGAAAAAACACTCTTTAAAACTTTTTTTCAGTATTTGTGTTACTTTTTACTTTTTCGTATATTCTCGATCATTTTTCTGAAAATGCTTTATTCATAGCCTTTATTTTCTTGCTAATAATATTTTATATTTTTGTATATTTGATCTCACGTAGAGCTCGTCAAAAAATATCGCAATTACTTGACTGATCTGGAATTTGAGGAGCTGAAGGTGTACAAAGAGGTCTGGTACTTTGGCCAGCATGCCAGCAAGAATTACAACAAGCCCGCCCCGACAGCCAATACCACAAATTTGGGCTATGATGACGACAATGGCAACTACAAGATCGTAAGTTTCCCCCAAACTATATTTTGATGGTCAATATTTAAAATGTTTGATTTTACGCTTGACAGATTGAACACGATCATATAGCCTTTCGCTATGAGATATTGGAGGTTATTGGCAAGGGCAGCTTTGGTCAGGTGATCAGAGCACTCGATCACAAGACTAACACACACGTGGCCATCAAAATCATAAGGAATAAGAAGCGTTTCCTCAACCAGGCGGTCGTTGAGCTCAACATACTGGATGAGCTGCGTGAAAAGGATGCAGATGGATCTCATAATGTTATACACATGCTGGACTATACCTATTTCCGTAGACATTTGTGCATTACCTTCGAGCTAATGAGGTGAGTTATATAAACTGATTATGCTGTGACGTCAATGCCATCACGAAGCAAATATTTCTCCCTATATATTGTACCTAATTAAAAGAGCATATTTTGCGCATATTTCTATTACCGTTCTGCCAATTAAATTTATTCGCAATCATCTTTTTTATCCGCTTTGCGTGCGTGGGCGCCATTAAGGGACATTTGTTATTAACAATCATGCGAGTCTTTTTTTACGAGACCTCCGACAAGTGCCTAGCACGCATTACGTCGATCCTCTGTTGCGCTTTTTGCCTTGGCAACCAATCGCCCCTTTTTACGGCTTAACGTGTGTGGTTTACTAAAAATAACGACAACAAAAGCCCCCCTCATCATTCCCTCTTACCTATTATTAATACATATTATCTGCGTGTGTGTCATATGAGTTTTGGTGTTTGTTGTTGTTGTCTTTGTTCTCTGATTTTGTTTATTGTAGATGGTAATAAATCTCTGTGGACTTTATTAGTGGCAGCCATAAAAGTCAAGTGGTTTTCGTAATTATTAAACAACTATTTTTAATTGTTTTTATAGCTGCGGTTTGTTTGATTGCAATAAATAAATTACATATTTGTTTATTCAGTGGTACAAATTAACTTTATTGATGAGCTTTATACAATTTTTTTTTTCTAATTAATTTTGTAGAAATGCTTTATTGTATTAATTTTTTTTTGTATTTTGATTACAATTTTTTCTAAAAATTCAAGAACTTTTTTGTGGCTAAAAAAATTTTTGTGAACAATGAATATTTGAATATTGTTTCATGCAATAAAAATGTATTTACATTCTTAGATGAAATCGAAGCTTTATCAATTGAACTGCCACTTTAATGCTAGTGCCAGCAGACGCTGTTAAGCAAATAAATTTACATTTACTTTGCTCGCATGCCAGCGCCACAGGCCACACACAACAGTAACAAAAACACACACAACAACAGCAACACACACAGGAAATGATGTGTATGAATAGCAAACCGCAGGCGCCGCCGCTTGGCTATCAATTTCAATTTAAATACCCTGTAGCCTACATTCTGTTGTATACACAGGGAGGGTTGGGGTATAAACTGCATTTAGCTGCGTGCTGCAGTTGTGCTTGTGTGTGTGTGCGTGTGTGTTGCAGTGTGTGCATCTCTATTTACCTGTTGTTGTTTGCGATAGCATCGCAATCTAATTGATAGACAGGCAAGCCCCTATCAGGTGTTGGTTTTACGGGCCCAGAGGAGAGCGTGTGTGTGGCGCCCCGCCCCGCCCCGCCCAGCTCCAACTCTGCCCCTCTGCGTCTGCCAATGACTGCATATGTCAAAGTTTAGACAGCTGGCAACGCAAATATGGCAACTAACACGCGATGCAAAAAATAGAGTAGAGTAGAAATAGCGTAAAAACAAACGGTAAAACCAGCTACCTTTGAGAAATTGTTGAAGGTCATGGTTTCAGGCATTGGCTTGTTTCCGTTTCCGGAAACTCCCCTACCCTTTCTGACATTTCCGCTTAATTTGTCTTAATTGCAGGCCTACAAGTTGCTCGCCAAGTTGACATTTTTGAGCAGCGTTTGCGATTTTGTAATTTGGACTTTTAAATGGATTAATAGCACGCCATCTAGCCGGAGTTTTTCCTTCTGTATCCGATTCCCTAATTGAGAGGCTCACTACACCAATCGATATGGCGACCGAAATTAAACTGTTTAACATGCAAAAACTTAATTAATTATTTTCCTTGGGAATCTAATTAGCCGCAAAATCGCTGTTCGAGTGCGCATTTTGCGTCTCGTTTTCCTTTTTCTGGCCCCCT
Source organism: Drosophila micromelanica (assembly GCA_004143825.1). NCBI lineage: Eukaryota > Metazoa > Arthropoda > Insecta > Diptera > Drosophilidae > Drosophila > Drosophila micromelanica. Next base: position 52,427 of record SCDY01000138.1, on the reverse strand, counting down.
CCCAAAAAGAAGTTGCTGAAATGGGAAAAGTTTTTGCATTGACCATGGGACTCGTGAATTCAGTGGGGTGGGGAAAGGGGTGTGTGCTGCATTGACAACCCAAGTACCTTCCCCTCCCCACCAGTTGGTGGCGGCAAGTTTAAAGTTTGTTGTGAACGAGTAAACAAATTGTGTGGCCAAGTTTTACGTAATTAAATTTACGTGCACGCAATTGAATTTTTCATGTTAATTTGTGATCTGTTTTTTTTTTTTGTTTTTGGTGGCAATTTGCAAATTGAGTTTGTTGAGGAGATTAGCGGTTAGTTAAAAATCTGAAATATAGCCTAAAATGCAAATCATCTCAGAAAGAACAAAAAAATTTTCATGGCAAATATTTATTTACATAAAAGAGGTGTCCTAAAAATTTAAATGATAAATAATTATTTTTACAACACAAAAAATATGAAATATATTAGCCTTAAATGCAAGGTTTTTACGCACTCCCACACAATTATTTACTAAGAGGTCTTTGTTTTTATTTTCCATTTTAGTTAAAATCTAGCCAACTCGCTAAGCAGCTTTTCCATAATTTCCACCGAATTCTCGTATTTATTTTTCCCTTCTGCTTAGAACGTATGCACTCTGCTTTTTACCTTTACTAATTACCAGTTTATATGTGTGAGCTACATCCAAAAGTTGCTCCAAGCTGATTAGCTAATTAGCATGTTTGGCACTGCGGAAATACTAACGGAAACTCTGCAAAATTTCCAGACAAATTTAGCAGCAAGCCAAAAAGGAACAAAAACATAAAATAAAATAAAAGCGAGCTGGGCACAAATGTGAACATAATCCTTGTTACTAATGTCACACTTAAAGAGCTCATCCTGGGCTGGATGGGGAGGACTACGCGCTCCGATGCACATTCGGGTCGCTTAGTTTGACTAAAGGACTTGACAGACACACACATGGCTAATTTTCCATCAGCACATAGCATAGTTGTTGTGGTTTACCTTTTGCACACAAGTCCGTTTGCCATAACTTTCAGGAATGTTATGGGCCACGTAATTTACAGCGACAGCGATAAAATGAGCTGCCAAACTGCCAAAGACAGTCGTTGGAGATATGGTCACACTGGGCGCCATAACTATGCAGCATATTGTGTAGATGACGTTGCCAAAATGATGTTGTCATGGCCAAGTTTCGGTCTTTGTACGCTTTGGTGTGGGTGTCACGGTCATAAATTGTATCCCAAAGCTGCTGCAGTGTTCCCAGCCGCCCCTCTCTTGCTCCCCCTCTCTGTTTCACTCTCTCACTCTGTCTTAGTCTCCCTTTCAGCTGTCATTGCTCATTTGGGCAATGTGTCAAGATTTTTGTGTCTCATTCCAGTATGTATTTCAATTTGCCCAGCTCATGATGAGATAATCAGGGCTAGATAAGTTGTCGATTTTGCTAGTAAACAAGTTTTTCGTGTGGTTTTAAAACCAATAGGAAACCACAAAATTTTATTAATTTTTATTTATTTAGAAACGCCTCAAAGTTTATAAAATGAGTTTCTTGAAAGTCTTTTCAGATTTACTCAATTCTTTAATTTAATCAATCTGAGCTGTGACGTGAATTAGGGCTTTCCGCTCATCCGATGTAAATCTATATATATTTATATATATATATATCTATATAGATAAATGCACGTCAGATTCTGTTAGCAGCAATGTAATTGTTTGCTTTGACATGACGTTGAACAGCGTCCAAGTTGGTGGATAGTCGGGAGATTCTTAATTAAAAAGCACAGCATGCGCTGCCAAAGGGGGCGTGGTGGAACGCCTCTTGCCCTATATGCAAATGAGCAACGTCCTGCAAAAGGTTTTTCTTTTAAATTAATTTTTGCACTTAACGTGTATATTGCAATTAGCGGGGGGAACGCGGCGTGGGCGTGGCCTGGTCGTGGGCATGGCTGGCATTGAGTGTACTTTGTGTGCCCCACGCTGACAGCTGTTGTTTGCTGTTTATATTGTTGTTGATGTAGGTTGTATTATTTTTATGCTGTGCGCTGTTTCGTACAGTAATTACCGCTAATTGACATTCGCAAGGCATTGAAGCTTGTTAGTAGCCAGCTAAAATAGAGATATAAAGACATAAGCGGATCCCGGAGTGCGCAAATGCGAGAGGGCCAAGGCCAAAAGTCATTTATCATGTATTTTATTCGACTGTCACTTTAAATATTTGCAACATCTAGTATTTAGTTCGCCTGGTTTTTTATTTTTCTATCCCTCTTTTGAGTCTGTGTCAGGCTGTGCCAAGCAACAGAAGCGCCACAAAATAGGCAACGAAATGCCGCGCACTAATTAAAATGCGAATGGCATATAAATATGTATGGGAACTTAGCCTTGAGCCGATGAGACAGTCGGCGCACAGCTTAACCAAATCAAGGCCGTTGTCGGCATGCCCAGGGACAGCATCATTAATTAGTAAATCAAACATCCACACACAGAGAAAGAACGGGAATTAAAGGGGAAACGTCGAGCTTATTGCGTGAAGGCGCTTTACCAAATGCTTTAATATTTATAGCTATTTAAAAGCAGCTTAAAAGGGTATTAAGGAGTTTATTGGGGCAAAATGCCCATCAATACTAGATACTTTCCTAATTTCAAAGCTATATATAAGATCTAAAAGCAAGCGATAACATTTTTGAAACATCAATTGCAATTATTAACGTTTAATTTTAAATGTTATCCTCTGGTATCAAAAATTGTGATGTGAAATTTTAGGAATTACCGTCGATATGGTATTTTAATTATTTTGTTTTACTTCAACTGCATAGTAAATTAAATTAAAATTTCTTAATATCTCTTTTGAACTAATCTGTGAGTAGAGAATTTTTGCACTGTCTGTTAAATTTAATCGCAACTTGTTTCTCTCTAAGTTGTCAATCGTAATACGAAATTGCGATGAAAATGATTTCGCTCCTTTTTGTAGCTGTGGCCAGGTGCTTGTCCAGGCCGCTGTTTCCGCTTGGCTGTCAATCAATTTAAACCGGTTTTTGCGGACCAACTTTTCACTTTCGCCACAGCCGAAAACCAATTTCATTCCTATGCGGCAAACTTCGTTGACACCATTTCGCGTTGCGAAACGAATTCATTTTCTGCAGCCAATTGACAGGCCCGAAAAAGTATGCAACGAAACAAGTTATCTAGTTTTATGCTGCCTAGACAAAAAAAAAAAACAAAACCTTTGATTTGGCACAAAAGTTAAAATGTTGTTCCGTTGTTTGTGTTGCAAGCTTGTTGTTTAGCCAATAGTTTTTTTTCTCGGTTGTGTGTTGTTGTTTTTATACTTCTCCCATTTTGTGCGCGCGCTAAATGCTTGCATTAGTGGCTCGTTACAGTTGCATGTTGCAAGCAGCTGGGAAATCAATCAAATTACCAAAAGGAATTTGCCGTGAGGAAATCGCAAAAAATCAAATTGCCCGAACAGTTTTCAAGTTCACGAACGACAAATGTCTCTCATTTTCCGTCTCTCTCTCACTCACTCTCTTCTTCTTGGCATTGGCCGTGTCATCGACGGCATGTGGCATGTCATAATGCAGTTATAATATGCCATTTTGACACAGGTCCTGAGCTTTTGTTGGTTCGCCCGATTGAAATTATGACATTTTGATGATTTTCTTATTGGTTTGTTATGCGCCGCTGTTGAGTTGCTGTTGCTGTTGCAATTGCCAATCAATAACTTGAGGCTAAAACCTTTAAAAGGCCAGCACTTTAAATGCAGCTAAAAGCAACATCCTTGTATCTGGTTTTCAGTTTATATTGACTTTGCTTGGCTAGAGTCAAGGCTGCAGCTTAACCCAATAAGCTGGGAAGGCTTTTAGGCATCGTTAACAGGTCTTAACAGCTCTGTGCGTGTGTGTGTGAGTGGAGCAATGTAGGGTATTCAGAGTTTGTCGCTTGCCAGCACAAGAAACGTCTCTTAATTGGATTATGCGATAACAAGATGTTCAACATGTCGTGAGCTTGTCGAAATATATGCAACATTCTTCATAATTGATGTGACGAGTGTTGTTTTTTTACTTGTTTGAGTTCCACATAAAGCTTTAAGTTAACAGTCAGTTTATGCCTTAATAATAAAATATTTAAAGTCGTCATATTTGTTGCAAACAAAATCTACAAATTTATTTTATAAACTTGTGCTGTTTTACTTTGTCCTTGGTTAAGTACGCTGTTGATTTTTTATAAGTTTATGGAACATTTTTAATATTAATTTATTAATTAAATATTAAATATATAATTTTTGGATTAAATTAAAGCAGCTTTTAAAATCAAATTTCAAAAAAACTCTTAAAAAAAAATGTTAAATTTTAAAAAACAATTCAGAAATTATTGATCATCTTTTTATTACAATTTATTTTAATTTTGGCGTGTAACTTGATCTTATAATGCAGTCATTTAATGGATTATTTTTATTGCATGATTTTGCCTTTTAAACTTCATTGATATTTACTATTTACGCAGTATTTTTTTGGTTGCTTGAGCAAGTCGAATTTTTATGAAAATATCCGAACAAACTAGTATAAAAGCAAGTACACACACGCACACACACACATACACAAGCTCAGTTTGTGCTGCTTGGCTGTCCTTCCCAGTTATTGCTTTTGGCATTCTCTGGCTGGTAGCTTTCTGGGTCAGAGAATCTAATAAGTGCATGTGAAAGCAGCTCAGCTGATGAGCTGCTGATGAAGTTATTGATAGCATTCTAAGAAGATGACACAGAAGGAGGCAAATACTTGCACATATAGCTGAGGCAGGAAACGGAAGTGCCAGTAAAAACTGTGTGTATGTGTGCGGTCAGCACGTTTTATAAATGGACGCAGATGGCAGCATATCAAATGATATGTGAATGTATGTCAATCAAAACGGGGAGGCTATTAGGAGAGTAGGGTGGACGATCCGATGATGATGATGTGTGGACTGCCAAAAACTCATCAATCGCTAAACCCCAAGAATGACAGCCATCACAAAATTGACAAAACTTGAGCAGCACTTGGTAGCAAATAGTGTTGACCCAAACATACAGAAAATAAACACATATACTCTGTGGTTGCAGTAATATTGGCTAAAAACAAAAAGCCAAAAAAAAACATTCGTTATCAGTTAATTAATCGCCAACAATAGCAAGAACTGCCAATGCAAAACGTATAATAAGAATAAAAAAACGCGATGAATGAAAATGTAGAAATTGTAAACAAAAATAGCAAACGGGTTGATACCAAGCCAGTTGCAATGCGAAATGGTATTGAAAGCACAGTGGAAAAGTATACTTCATTTTTGGCCAAAAAAAAATATGTCAATTAAAGACGATAGATTGCCTAATGGTAGACTTTTGTGTTTATATGCATTTTTAATTTAATAAATAATTTAAAAAAAGGTAGCCAAAATCTTATTGAAATAAAATATATTATTTGGCATCCTAATGTATTTTTATATATAAATCACATAAATCCACATTCTTGAAATAATTATTCATGAAATAAAATCCACTTATATTATTTCTTTATATATATATACAATTGCAAGCTTAAATTTCGTACCAGGAAAAATGATGAACGGATTTTTATCTTTCTGAAGCTCTAAATTTACATAATTTTTACTGTCGCTATTTTAATAAAATTTATCCCATCGTTGAAATGGTTGGTTGTATTTGTTTTTGTTGTTGCCTGTTATCGTCATATTTCCAAATTTCTGTGCGACATGCAATGCAAATTAATTCAATGCATGTTATTTTGTCGTTGTTGCGGGCTTTAAGCGACGGACATTTTCGAAGCGATTCCAAATTGTGTACATAGAGAGCAGAGTGTAAACAGTTGAATGGGGTTGCGCTGAGTCATGTATAAATATTGTATTTCTCATCGTTCTGTCTCTTTCTGTTCGCTCTTTTCAGTCTCAATCTCTACGAGTTGATCAAGAAGAATAATTATAATGGTTTCAGCATGAGTCTGATACGGCGCTTCTGCAATTCGATTGTAAAATGCCTGCGTTTGCTCTACAAAGAGAATATCATACACTGTGATCTCAAGCCGGTAAGTAATTTAATATTAATTGATACAATCCGTAAAATGCAACTATTTGATTTTCATTGTTTAAACAGGAAAACATTTTGCTAAAACAGCGCGGCAGCAGCTCGATAAAAGTCATCGATTTTGGCAGCTCGTGTTATGTGGATCGCAAAATCTATACGTATATACAATCGAGATTCTATCGCTCCCCGGAGGTGATACTGGGACTGCAATATGGCACCGCCATTGATATGTGGAGCTTGGGTATGTTTGACACAAGAAGGAACTTGATTTTAATTAAAAAAACAAAAATGAGAGAGAGAAGACGTTGCACAATGTTTTCTCCCCCGCAAACTGAAACTCGCATTTGGCCTCATTGCAATGAAAATGAATTTTTAAATGGTTTCGTCCTGCATTTGGCAGGCAAATTTATAGCCACACACGTTGCACCTATAAATAACTGTGTGTGTGCGAGTGTGTGTAAGTGTGGTTACACATCCAACGTTTAAATATTTTATATACAGTTTTATAGCCACACAGCATGTTGATGTATTCTACAAGGAGGGAGTCCTCATTTATAGTGGGTCATGCATCTGACATTTGCCATGTTCAAAAACCGACTTTTTAATGAGTTACAATTTCATTTATTGACAGTTGATACTACAACAATTTCAAATACACTAATTGATAGCTTGATAGCCATTTTATTGCTGTGTCTGACTGAAAAGTCTGAAAATTAGTAACTAGATGAAACGATTTGATTATAAATACAAATACAATAAAGAAGAGACTTCCTGGTAGACATTATATTAAAAACTTCGATGAATTATATTTAAGATAACTGTTTTCGGTATTTTCAAGTTCCGGTTTGAATTAAAAATGTTATAGTGACGTTTAATTTGTTATTCTGTTGATGAAACACCGCTTGGTATGATTATATTCATCACTTTCAAGCTGTCCTCATTTCCATAATTGAAAGCAACCTCCTGTTCACCCCTTCCCCTAACATAAACTAAAGGTGGCATTATTCAACACGTAACCCATTTGCTGTGCTCACAGTAGCTCAAACAAGTAAGCGCCCACATGAGCTTGCAATCGTAAAACAGTCAAGACACTGGCTAAAAATAAACTCTGGCCAGCTTTTATTAGACACCCTCCCTGTCGACACACACACACACACACACACACACATACACACACCACCGGCAATATCTCACGTACTGTGCACATTTAATGAGTCTTTTGTGTGGAGCGTAGAGCTCACGATATTTTTCCTGCTGACCGGACGTCGTAGTCGGAAATGGCCGCTAAAATGATGTGGAGCAATGTGCAGGGGGAAGGGGAACAGGAAGCGATGTTAAGGGGCAGGCAATATTATTGTATACATAAGCTTCAAGTGCGCCCCACTTGTTGAGTGCTTATCAACCCACCTCCTCAACACAAATACCTCACGCTATCTTATTGTTCTAGTTAGGCGAGGTGAGGGGCTCGGCCAGAGGGTCCTTGCTGGCTGTTAGCCTGGTTGCCTGGTTGCCTGTTGCTGCTAATTGGCACAGTGCGTGTTTTCACATTTCGCTGGGCTGCCGTATTGACCAGAGGCAGCGATTGACATTGCCATTGGGCAGCTAAATATCTGAGAAGGATAATGAGTCCAGCCAATCGCAGTGCTCGGGGCTCAACTGCAAGAGCAGCAATGAAAAGATTTACCCAATAAAGTAGAAAACGAAAATTTGAAATTAATTTAAATCTGAATATGAAGTGCCACAAAGACTAGTTTAAGAGCATATTTTGCAGGACTTTCAATATTTAAACATAACAGACAGTCTTAAAGCAAGTTGAATTGTTGAGAGATAGTGAAACTAAATGGCTTGGAGGGTTTAGATAATAGATAGATTAACCTATAACAACATGTCGAAAATATCACATTAGATCAATTTAAATTATAAATATTTTATAAACTAGTTAAATTTACAGCAACGTTGCTAAAAACCATTTTATTAGACACATAAATAGTTAAATAGCAAATAAAATAGGTTAAATGAAATAATAACAATAATGATAATAATAATATTGATTGTGATCTGAAACCTCGTATGTAGAAAATGGTTCCAGTTAAACAGTTTTCAAGTAAAGTTTAATACTGATAATAATCTTATTACCTCCACTTTCATAGAATCAATAAGAGATAAATCATAATTATAGTTAATAAAGTTGTAATATTAGATGGGTTGTGAGCTCATAAATCATAAATAAGACCAAGTAAGAGTTAGGACTACATTCTGTAAATTCCATTTATCTGCTGTTATTATTAGTCAATCAGCACATGAGACATATGGAAGCCATTTCTCAAATCAAGTTTAGCATTGCACTTTTGAGGTCCTTCGGCAATTGCATCAATATTGCGCTGAACTTTACAAAGGCACTTAAACAATTTACGGCCGCACATAAATAATGCCCCAGAGACTGACTGTACTGAACTAACCTAGACTGAAATGAGCTGAACTGAACTGTGTCCTGTGGTCAAGCTCAAGCACGTGTCCGGGTCAGAGTCAAGGTCAATGCGCCTCGTCTGACAGCCCAAATGACTGCACCAAAGTGACATATGCGTAAACTGTAACAAGTGAAGAGCTTGCTCGACTGATCGATACCCTGTACCCAGCTGCAAGTTGTTCCGAATATGTAAACGCTAAATAAGCATGCAAATAATTATCTATTGATCTGCTGAACATTAACTGAAACATCTAATTGTTATTGGTTCAAAGTTGTCAAACAATTGCATATACCCTATTTTAAGACAGGGCATAATGCTAATCAATACTAATTTCCCAACTTTGCTTTGCAGGCTGCATTCTGGCCGAGCTGTACACGGGCTTCCCGCTGTTCCCGGGCGAGAACGAGGTGGAGCAGCTGGCCTGCATTATGGAGGTGCTGGGGCTGCCGCCCAAGGTGCTCATCTCGGTGGCGCGTCGTCGTCGCCTGTTCTTCGATTCGCGGGATGCGCCGCGCTGCATAACCAACACGAAGGGGCGGAAGCGTTCGCCGGGCAGCAAGTCGCTGTCACAGATTTTGCACTGTCAGGATCGGTATTTCATTGACTTTCTGCAGCGCTGCTTGGAATGGGATCCCGCGGAGCGGATGACGCCCGATGAGGCGGCGCATCACGAGTTCCTGCAGCCATCCGCGTCGAGTCGCCATCGCAGCTGCCGCATGTCCACGAGCTCATCCAGCTCCGGGCTGAACAGTGTCTCCCAGAAGTCCTCCTGCTACAACTTTGCAGAGATCTCGCCCGGCAGCGGGCCTGTGGTTGCCTCGATAACGAGCACCACCGCCGTCAGCAATGCGGCCATCACGACCAAGTCGAGCAGCAGTTCGCGGCAGCCACAGGCCTCGCACGCTCACGCCCACGTCAACAGCCACGCCCACGCGCACGCCCAGTCGAACGGACACCTGCCGGACATCAAGCTGAGCGCCAGCGACAAATACAACAGCATGCAAAAGGTGGCCGTGCGCTCGAAGATCACCTCCAGCGTCTCCGATCTGGAGTCGGTGCAGCAATATTCGCTGCACCGCATCTACGGCGGCGTCGGCAGCGGCAGCACACATCACGTCTCCTCGGCGGCCACCAGGAAGCACCTGAACGGCAGCTCGATCGGAGTGGGCAACAGCAACAGCGGCAGCAACAACAACACAAACAGCAGCAGCAGCAAATACGGCAGCTCGACGCTGGCGCACAACCACCACAACGTGACGCACCACAATGCCTCGACGGCGACCATTGCCACCGCCACGCACCACCATCATCATCATCATGGCGGGGCTGGGGGGCAGGCGGGCAGCACCACAAATGTGGGCGCCATGTCGCACTCACAGTCGACAGGCGATGTCTCCGACCGGGCGATCTTTGGACGTGCTTGACTCCGGGCGAGGCCCACCAAGCTGGAGCTCAAGAAGTGCAAGCTGGTTAACATGATGGACTTCTGGAGCTAGAAGTGGCGTCCACAGCAATGCGCTGCCCTGCGGGAGGAGGAGCCGCCGGCTGCTCCGACCTAGTTCTAGTTCTAATAATCTAATATGTTGTATCAAAATAAGCTATGTGTGTGCGTATGTCTGTGTATTAGTGTCCTACGTATTAGGTGTGTGTCCTTCCGGTTCCGAATATATATAGTTATATGCATAGATATATAGTTGATATGTATAATTATAGTTATATATGTGCGCCCACAACAAACCCACACACACACACACACACACTTGCAACACTTTTGCAGTATTTTCAGTTATTTTCTCTGATTTTTTTGCTACTGCCATAGCTGAATATATATCAAGATATATTCTATTGTATTCCTTATATGTATTCTCTTCCCCAAAAGTATTTGCTAAACATCAACTATTTCCCTCCACTGAGCATGCAAAAATTCATACGTTTTTCAACACTGTCTCATCGTATTCTTCTTTATATATATATGTATGCAAAACTGTATTCAACACGAACAAATAAATTTATTGAAAAGAATCCTACACAGCTCAAAAAGAACAACATAATATAGTTATATCTATATATACATATAGTAATGCCTAGGATTATAAGGAATTCTGAAACAATTTCATACAGCTTCCATGTCTTATGCAACAGTATCAAGGCTGTTATTATATTAGTTACAAACACATATATGCATATATCTATATATTGTAACTATATAATTTGCAAGTTTTGGCAAAGGTCGGAATGTTTCAGCTGCTTAATCGAACTATATATAAAGCTCAAGTACATTTTCATCATTGAACTTCTCAGCTAGGGCGCCTCATAGACCCACCAAATTATCAATCGGAACTACCCTAGTTAACTATATTACAAACTGAAGCATTCTCGACCAGAACACTGTTGAATATTGCAGTTTAATGTAAGTTTTGATTTTGCTTGAAATAATCGGCTAATGGATTCGTTAGAGATTTCACTTACAATTACGATTCTACATTAGGCGATAGAGAAATACAGAAGGAGGCGCATATAATTGAATATGCCCAAAACACTCACACATAGTGCAAGAGAACATGTCATAATCTAAAGAGTATACATATTAATGAGCTATACTATATTACGTAATTATTGCCTAGAGATAGGTTTACAAAACTTTTGTGCAAATAAACAACAATTTATGGCCAATACAACACAAAGCATATATAGGAAACAAGAACTTTAACTAATTATATGTAAATCGTATTAATGGAACAAAAAGAAAACAAATAAAAATACCATTTTAATATAATCAAAGTTTGTGTAAACACACACACACACGTACAGGCGTACAGTTGAATAATAACCGTTAACAGGAAAGAGCCGAGCTACCCAATGCCCCATCTCTCTCTTTCTAACTCCCCATGTCTCTCTCTTTGAGCCTAGACTGTCAAGTGAACAATGTTTGTATAATGTACTTTTAGAGATCACTGTAAACAAAATGCAACTTTTGCTCATGACTTTGATAATGTCGTACGTTTATATATCACCAATATATATCCAAATATATATTTATATATATACACATAAATATATGTACACAATTACTTTCGCCTATTTTATGTATTATTTATATTATTATATATACATTTCTCTGCCGGTCCTAACTACCACTAAATAATGTTTTTCTTTTATGTATTATTCCTTTTAATTCAATTGAAAACAAATGAAAAAAACAAAACAAAAAAAGCAAAACTTTATTTACAAAGTGAGTTTCGAATTTAAAGTTTAGTATTTAGTATTAAAAACAAAAGCAAACAAAAAACTACTTTTAATTATAAAAATATATCAATTTTAAATTAATGAATCATATTTTATGGTATAGAAACCAGAAAGAAAACATGTAATCAATACAATAATTGAAAAATAAATTAAAAATTATGTACTCAAAACTTTAAAAACTTTTGTTTTTAAATTTTGATATTTAAACTATCGCTGGAATCAAGCACAAAATATTTATAGAAAATAATTCTTCAGAATCGGCTCAGTTTTTACAAGGTTTGGTAAATTCAAATAGAGAAACATACCTATGGGATTATTTACGGTTGATGATTTGTGTTCACCAGACATTATTTTTTCAGATTTAAATGCAGATTTTTTTATATATGACCTATGCTAATTGCTGAACACAGCACCTTGTACTATTAACTGCAGAATTTTTTTTTTTATATCAAAAACAAATTGTGTTGATTCTGATTTCCTACAAATTTACAAAGGAACTACTATTTTTGTCGGGATTTTAAGAAAGGTTAAATTATGATTATATTTTATATTTATTAAGTCAGAGAAAGCAAGTTACGTGACACCATCTAAGGGTTAAATATCGTTCTGAATTCTAAAAACTGCAGCATACTTTTAGGCATAAATAAATTCATTTTTAAAATAATAGCCAAAAATCAATTTTTTTAACAAAATTCAAAGGCTGTATATTCCGAATTTAAAGAAACCCTACCCAGTTGGTCTGGTGTCATTTAAAATGGAATGGTTAATGTTCAAAGATGATCTACTTAAATATTACATAAATATAATAAATGTTTTGTGGATATTTTCATCAGCAATACCACGTGCCAGTTTGACCTGTGAAATATTTATGCTTATCAAAGGTTTTCATTTTTTATGATCAATGTTTGCGTCTCTATTAATGGTCAAAGCATTTGACACCATTTGTAACTCCCTTAAGGCATCAATTTATTAATTTAGTTTTGGTAACTAAGTTGTTTTTTTTTCGTTATGTAATTTCCGACTGTGCAAAAATGATGGGCACGCTTAATGTTTGGCCATTTAAATGGGTGTTTGGGTAATAGTCGATAGATAATTTGAATTATATGTTGATTTTATTGATAGCACAAAATTTGGAAATGAACGAAAAAGAAGAGAAGATCAGGTGCAACCGTACCGATTTTGGTAACAATTAATTGTGGCTTAAAGTTGTTGACAGGCCTAAAAGTTGATAAATGCTTTCCACAATTTACGGGAAACACTCGACAAGTGCGGCGTGGGCGCTTCGACGCATCAGAGAAAGACGAGAAAGCGAGAATTCTAGGTACGAGCCCACTCAAATACTTAACTCTATGACTTAATTCCAAAGAGACCCAGCAAATGTGTGGTAAAGTCTCATTCTTGAATGGAAAGTAAAAGTTGCTGCCACAAGATCGGCGGCGATCGTTGATCCAAGCCGAGGCTAGAGAAAAAAATAAATAAATAAATTCCCATTGAGCTTTTGGAGTGATAAGCAGCTGCCTAAGTCTCATTGAGTCACAGGTTTATTGACGCAAGTTGCGTCTCCAGTTTTAGCCACAGCATCTGCTGCTGCTGCTTCTTCTTTTTCTCCGGCGATGATCTTCATGATCGCATCGTCTGGCACTTGTCGGTCGGTTTTCGATTCGGTTCGGGTCCATGGCAACTCGAAGGCCGTCGCTTCTGCTGCTGCGTCTCCGTCTGTTTTTTGTTTTCCGTGCCTTCGTCTTCTTTTTAGTTTTTTGTGGTGATCATTCGTCGCAAAGGTGAAAGTCTTTCTCCCTCGAGCCTTTTGTTGTTGCTATTTGTACAGCATTTAGTTTTGTTTTTGTTTTGTCAATGTTTTGATTTCTGCTGTTTTTTTTAACTTGGCCTAAGCTGTGTGACTTTGTCTTTTGGTAATCTCTTCCACAAATATTGCTATTGGGCGTTTGCCTGTTTGCCGATCATCTTGAGACCTTTAACTTATGCCAAAAAAATTAAGTATTCTAAATTGACCGCCTTCTGTTTCAGTTTCTCACACTTGAGAAAACCTCGTTTAACAAATAGTTGCTTTAATCTCAAGTACAAAAAAACATATAGTATTATATCATATCTTTTTTATCTGCAGGTAGAGTACAGCTCATGACGCAATAATAGGTGCGGTTCGCAAAAATATGATACATTTTATTACTGCTGCATAAAATGAGTTGGCGGCAACCATGTTTCAACTGTCACGTCGCAGTGAGGTTAATATAGCAACTTTTGACTTGATGTAAAGCAGACATTTATATGGCGAATGACGAAGATAACAATTAAAAATAAAAAGGAAATAAGAACGTTGCAGTCAGATGTAACCGACAGCGCAATACTCGTTTATATAATAAGAACCAAAAAATTTAAAATCAGAATCAATTTAGATGACAAACCATAATTAAAACGCTCTTAAACTTAAACATCGGTACAGTTCTGACAAAGTTATGGAACTTTGAAATATAAGAGCTATGGATCAGAGAGCTTTACATGTTAAAATAAGTTCTGGCATGCTTTTTGATAAAAAAAAAAATTTAACCCTCAAAATTTCGTTTAATGTTGTTTTTCTATGATAATTGTGAGAACCACAATGGATTAAAAATATATAAATGTGCCATCCAAATTTTTGTTTATGCAATATTGCATATATTTTTAATGCAGATTAAACCGTGATATAAACCATACCCAGTTTTGAAAAAATTATGGGAGCTTGAAATATGGGATCTTTTGATTACAGATATTTACAAGTCATAATTTTGTGTTAATTAATTGTTTTTAAGCTAATTGTGACATCGGAAATCGATTAAAAATATTAATTCGCAATTTTAAATTTTGAAAACAACCCTAAATGACATTAAACATAAAAATAGCTTCAGTAGTGACAATGTTATGGGAGTTGCAAAGATACGAGCTGTAGAGCCGGGAATTTGAGAAGCTATCTAATATATCGAGACTAAAAAACGTAAATTCAATATAATTCCAATTATTTCGAGAGTTATATGTTTAAAGTGTGAGAAACGATTTAAACGTTTAATTAGTAAACAAACAAGACAAATAGAAATGCAGTCTCCATTAGAAATACAAGAGACAAAAGAGGGAAACTTCTTGAATTGAGGTTGAGTTTTTGTACTATTTTTCTTATTGATAAACTGACTAGCCTAGCAATTTAATCAACATCCAAGTTATTAATGTGTTAAGCCAGACAAACAGGTGAAAATATTTTGTTTTCTTCTTTTTTTCTTGTATTTTTCATATATTAGATTTTAAAGTCATCGACGCTTTTCTTGCAACCAATCGCCAAATAAAGAAAGCCATCAAATAAATTTGAGGCGTCGAACGGATACAAAAGAAGCAACGTCTCAAGACATTGGACCTGGAACAACCTGCGGCATCATTGAGGGCCACCGAATCAGTCAAATCAGCGGCCATTACCATTGTCTATCTGTAGGGTCGCCCAGCGCCAGAGGAAACCCGATAAGCCGCTTGGGTATGCTTATGTAATGCGCAGCAAGGTGGAGCTGAAACCTTCTCTAGAATTGCATTGGGCATCGAGTTAATCGACCATTCGCTTGCATATTTTATGTCTGTGTGTGTGTGTGTCTCTCTATGAAAGTGAAAATTTATTAATGAAAGCTGGCGTTGAGGTGTTTGTGGCTGTTGGGCTGACGGATCTGTAGATTAGCTGCGTTGCCGAATTTCAGTGGGTCCCAGCAGCAAATTGCTGCAATAATTGCTGGAAAGCTGAAAATGCCATAATTTGTCGTTGATTGGCCCAGGTTGCGTTTTGATAAGGGCCCAGATTGGCAGCCAGTTAGGCCAGCCAAGTTGTGTTGCACAAGAGGAAATCAATTGTTCAATTCACTTTAAGCTAACTATGAAAGGGTGTGAAAATAATGTACAAGAAATATTCATGTAATTGAAAAAAGTTTGGGTGGGGTGTGGTGCATTTTGCCTAAGGATCGCCGCCATAGTGGGTTGAGATATCAGTTTTAGGGCATCCGAATATATTTGATATACTTTTGACAGAAGAGAGCACAAAAATTATTTAAGGATTTAAATACTTATATTTAAATACTACCTTTTTCAATACAAACCTATTTAAATTTACAATTAAGAGGCATTCTTTTCTACATTCTCAACTTCAACTTTAAAATCTAAATGTAATATCGTAAAATATTTCCTAATACAAATTTAAAGATGGTTTTGATATACATATTAAAATAGGTGCATGTTGAGTTAATCCCGTATTTCCTACTGTCTTGTCCTGATTTACTTTCCCTAAAATTTGTTTCTTTCGTAACCTTGAGATTTAAACCGGCATTATAAATGAATCCCCGCTCTAATCTCTCACCAGGCCTCATCACTACTAAACATTAATTATATTCGATCACTTGATCAAATCATGCTGTGCCTTCTCTTTATAAAAAACTAATCCAAATCAACCTGCAGCTGTTATTCATCAAATAGGCTACTTTGGTTAGTTTCGTGGGATCTGTTGGAAGTGTGTAATAGGTTTATAAGTAGAGCGCCACAAACATATATTAGCTCAGCGGGATCAGAGCTACTTCCTAATTTGAAGCATGAATAAAGCGGGCGGACAACGGGTAGTCCACATTAATCATATACTTTAATAATTATAGCAACAAAAGAAAACTACACGAAAAAAATGAATCACTTTAAATGAGACCGACAAATTGTTGTTTGTAAAACGAAAAGAAAAAAAATTGAAGACACATCGTGCATGGAATGCAGTTTTAATGAGTTGTACGAATTGTTGTTGGCATATTTGTTGCAGCGTCTGTGACACACGTCTGTAACTGATACTTATTATATTAATGATGATGTCTGCATTTATTTCGGTAGCTATTAACAGTTATTTATTGTCTAGTCTAGATGCGATTCGTACGCCTCCAATTTGCGTTCTTATCTGCATTTCCGAGTACGCCAGCTTGAGGAAATTACGTGATTCGGCGAATGAAATCGAAATCGCTGAAGATGGCATCATATTTGCCCCGGCCAGCCATTTCTGGTTTGATAAAGACCGCCAGCCGAAGAGCTAACAAGAAATTGCATTTGAAAAAAAAACACACAAATAAGTAAATAAAACAAACTCAGGTTAGAGCGCAACATTTCCTCATGTTGCTAAGCCAAGAAACACTTTCTCTTTCAACAGCAATCGCTCAGGTGCGCTCTTTAATGCTTTCTCTTTGCAGCGAGCGCTCTCAGCGAATGTTGCTGCAGCCGATGTTGAAGATGTTGTCGGCAACATGTTGCTGGGCTCATCGTCGCATCGTCGCGACGCTGGCTTCGCATTTTTTGGCATCTTCGCCGCTTGGCTTGGCTTGGCTTAAATTGTTACCAAACGCTTAATGATCTTCAGTTAAGCATCGAACTTTTACCGGACAAGTCGTGTCTGCGGCTTCCACTCGACTCCACTCGACGCGGCAGCAAACAGCAACAGCAACAACGCTAACGGAATACTAAATAAAACAAATAGTAAAAAAACCAACTAACTGCATTTGCATAAAGCAAATAGAAAACGTTCAATCCAAAACGCGCCCTGCAAAAGTTGATTACAGTTTTGTGTTTTTGTCGCATTTTTGACATTTTGAAGTATTTTAAATAGCAACGATTTTATCTTGTTTTGTTTCAAAAAAAAGTGCAACGATCTTTCATCGATTCGAGAGAAATAAATATTTAACTTGGCAAGAATCTAAATACACATTATTTCGGCTTTTGTAATTTTTGTGAAACATGCGAATTTTGCTAACACTTTGGGGCACTTTGTGCCTGTGGGTGGTCACAGCGAATGCACAAGGATTTATCCCACCCAATGCAGGCATACCTAATGGGGTAAGTTTTTGGATTATATATACATATATAAATTTATTCTGTTTTCCAAAGAAAAATAAAATAATTTTTATATAAAATGGGTGATTAAGGAACCGTACTGAATTAAATTGCTTGGATAAGTCATTATTTTTATATAGTAACAAAATTTTTGAAAACCTTCTTCTTTTATTGAATATTTGTTGTTGCTATTTTAAATGAAACTAGTGGACTAGATAATAAAAACACCTATGTAATTATTGTTGTCAAGTCAATAATACATATATAATAGCTCCATAAACAATTGCTTATAATCCTTTCAAAACAAAAAAAAAAAATAAGACCAAATCATAAACAAATAAAATCAGTTAGCCATTGACAATATTTATATACAAAACTCTCTGGCACAACACATAACCTAAATACGTGCCAAAAGCGTCTATAAGAAAGAAAATATATTTGCATTTTCATTGAATCATATGCAAATATTTATTGTCAAATCTAGTTGTGAATCTGAAAAAAATCAAGTTGACACAGTTTTTTAAGCTTCATGTGAGTCAAAGAAAGTTGCTGTTAAATGCCAAAATGCCAATAATGCCTAAAAAATGTCAAGAAAATATGACTGGGCTCACATTATGCAATTTTCGGATAGACCACGCGGAAAATTTCCCAAATACCTAAAGACCTCAAACTTGTATAAGATATGCGTTAATCTCAAAGCAGGCGCCTGTTTTATTTATTCAATTATTCAAAATATTTTCATAGGCATTTTCATATTAATTGTACAAATATGCCACTGATTCACCTCAATGAACTTTCCCTTTTTTTTATATACCTCTTATATATTATTTTGGAGCTGCGTTTAATGAAGATGCAAAGGAAGCGCAGAGTAAAAGCCACAAAGACATGACAACGTTTAAGGCCTCAGATAATAAACCTGTTTTCTGGTAATGGTCAAGAGATAAAAGCATCAAAATATACAACAAAAAACTGTATCAGTAAAACGCATCAGCCAAAAAAAATGCAAGTCAGCTGAATGTTCTGTGATCTTAGGTCAGTTCCAGCTGGCTTCTAACTGATATCTTTGCCTTGATTATGTATAGACAAATATGAAGACAAAACTAATTGATTAAATTAATTAAATTGATTGCCATTTGCCATTTATTACAAACATATATATGTGTTTGGGCCACAAGCAGGCTTATCTCTTGTTGTTGTTGCTGTTGCCATTGTTATATTTTGATTGTTGGTCAATGTGGCATTTGTGGCATCCGCTGTTATAGTTTTCACTTTCATGGCCGCTGCCAAACTTGGCAACAGCCGCAACAATTTATGATATTTCCAATTTGGTTGTTATATTCGCTCTCTGTTTGTTGTTGGTTTTGATTTGCGGATGAACTAATGTTCATAATTGGGATTTGTTTTTTACCCAACACTTTTGTTTTGGGTGTTTGTTACGTAAACGCATTTTTGATAATATTTAAGTTTGGTCCATTTTTATTATACCACATTTGGTTTAAGCGCACAAAACTTACGAATTTTTTAAATAAAAATATAGCTTAAAGATACCATATATATTTGTGTTTGATTTTATAGCTTCACAGTTTCTGATTATTTAATATATTTTAACAAAATGTAAACATTAAAAATATTTTGCTTATATTTACACTACTATTGATTTATTTGTTATGTAAAAGTTAAGATTTAAAATATTTCTTTAACCAAAATATATCTTGAATTTTGGAATGTATCTACATTTTGGAATGTTTCACATTTATTTATATTTTATTTTGACTACTTTAAACATCCGCAAGTTATTATTTAATTTGCGTACTTATTACCATCGTTCACTTCTTAGTGCACAAATTGCTCTCCGATTTCATAATATGGCTTATATCATAGCAAATCACTAGCTCGATTGCATTTTCAATTTGTTTGACTAAGCAGCACTTCCTGTCTAACGTGGCGTTCAACACTTTGGCTTTATTTCCATTAACTTGACGCTGTCCAATCAAGCGCTTCATCATCGGCACAATTTTATACACTTTTCCACGTGCGCCGAGCCGAGCATTTCCAATGAAATTGAAATTGAAATTCGATTTAATTCTCAACTGGCGCACAGCAGCAGAGCTCAATCATTTTGTGGCCCCACTCAACTAAATACGAATTGAGTTCAAAATAAAACCAAATCACATCACAACAAACAGCAGAGTGTTGACTAAGGAGATGGGGAAAGGGCTGCCTAATTGGCTCTGCGTGTGATTAGCGCTCAATTACTTTACTTATTTGATAGACAATGCAAACCAATTGGATTCGAAACGACTTTGATGCCCTTTGATAGAGTGTAGCGCCAGTTAACGAGCTTCAAGTGGCAAATCCGAAACAAATACAGTAAAGCCTTTGAATAGGGTCCAATCATAATTATAGCGCGTGGGCAAGTGTCATCCTGTTACGATTTGATATACAATATATAATTCTTGTTTTCAGACAACTTTCATTTTTCAACACAAATCCATTAACTGTTTGTCACACCGAAAAAATGTATCTTTGAGATAAATATGCAACCAAAATATTTATAAAGATCTCTCGATTGACCCACTTTCCATAACAACAAAACGAAATGAAACAAAAAATAAACCTGCTAGAACGACGGGCCTCTACAACAACACCACGCGCAAAAAAATAAACAACAACAGCAACTTTGAGCAACACAAAACGAAAAGAAATTAAAACTTGAAATTCATACAATAAAATGCGAGCGGTGACAATGAACAGGTTGAAGGGCCTGCCATGCGCGTATCTCAAAGATACAAAGTAGCTTCAAGATGTTGCGCTGTTATTATTATTATTATTATTTCTATTATTATTTTTAGCTGCCCATTACAATGCCAATCGGATATAGTTGACATAGACCCAGAAATTTTTAGATCACTTTTAAGCTCGCATAGTATTCCAACAACATATTTTAAGTGGCTAAAATAAACTAAAACACTAAATATTTATAATTTTTTAAAGAAATTTGTGTAGTTTTTAAGTGTTTTGAACCACTTTATAGCTGCTACAAATTGTATAGGATTTCACTGATTATAAAAATAATAATTTAGTACTTTGTATATTAAAATTTTTTTGAATATAAAGGTATTCAATTATCATTAACTAATTTAATATACAACAACTTGTTAAGACCTTATTATAATTAGGTATTCGAACATTTTGTTCTTTATAGAACTCGTATGAATTTTAAGATTTATTTATCTTAAGACTCTTCTCTTGATCAAGATTGCTCTACACGAAAGTGAAAGCAAAATATCCAAAATTTAACAATTTAAAAAAAAAATGAACAAAATTGAAAACTAAAATTGAATGATATGACAACAGTTTGACCTGATAGTAAAGCCCAGAAACAACCCGAACTAATTGGGCGTACTGAGAGGGCATTGGACATTGGTGAGATGATGGGCGACAGATGTTGCCTGGATTGCTGTAATGTCTGAACAGTTGTTGGTTGTTGGTTGCACATTGTCCGTTGTTGTTTGTCTGATAGTCGGTGGCAATTTCTGTTTACACGACACAAAAAAGCAACTGCAAACGCTACGTGAGACATTATACAGTTACATTATATACAATATATATGTATACATATAAAATATAAGGCTTAAAATTAAGAAATACCAAAAACAAAAAGCAAAATCGCGTAAAAGAAACTTCAGTCAGCGGCGGCTTCGGCTTGGTCTTTGACTGTGACCAGTTCCTGCTCGCGGACAAAAGGAAGATGATGATGTGGCTGAAAACTTTATTTTTTTTACTTTGTTCACCAAAAAGTTTGCATTGGGTTATTGCCGTTTGTTGTTGTATTGTTGTAATCGCAGGCCGTTGCCGTTGCTGATGCTGTTGCCACAGCCAACTTATGTCAATAGACAGAGACAGAGACAAAGACAGACGGCAGCAATCTGGTCTGACACGTTTTTCATTGCAACTTGGCAACTGAAAAGTCTTATTGGAAAATTGTGCAAGCCAAATAAGGCAACCGAACAGCTGCACAAAAGGTTAAGGACAATGTCCAGTGCGCTGCAGCCAACAGACATAGTTTTTGGAAGAAAGAGCATAATATATGCTGATTTAATCCCGAAAAAAAAAAACAATTATAACTCTAATCACAAACAAATAAAACCTCAGATCACAATAAAAATAACATTTTTTTCGTGTATACTTTAAATTTAGTTCAGATTCGTGAAGGTTTTCAAATATTTACAACTTTATGTTGTAGATAATATAACAATCTCCCCAATGAATATTTTTTAGGGTTTCTTTCAGTAATGTTTTCCAAATCAATTTTGTTAATGCCTTAAAAGTAATTTAGTAAAAGCCCCTCTCTGCACATCTCAAGACTCTCGAAATACTTTAAATACTTTTGTGTCCAAACAAATAACAATAATTTCCTCATTTATTTAGTAGTTCCCTCAATTATTAAGTCATTACCGTGATCGCTGATCTACAACCAGTTTTAGTTACGCCCATATTAATGGTTTAAAATGTATATAAAAACATGTATAAATCTTAAGCGAAAATTTTCACATGGCATGTGGATGGGGCAGATCATTAATGCTTCTACTTGGGGCATCTTTCGGATACTAAAAGCGTCGCTGAGAAAAGAAAGTAAAAGGGTCTGCGACATAACTCATCGCTGGTTATTGACAGGCCGCAGTATGGCGATTTTTTTTTATATTTTCTTTCAGCCATTTCTTCATTTTTGCCATCTTCTTCTGTGGCAGTTTCGCTGAGGCGAGTTTTCGTCAAATTTGTTGGCAACGCGCTGGGTTGGGCCATTCATATGGCGACACGCGGCTCAAAATCCAAATGAGTTTTGGCAGCTTTTTGCCCAGGCCTAATGGCGAGTGGCGCAAGGAGGTTGGAAAAGGTAGGAAAGCAATTGAGGGGAGCTGATGAATGCGGCAATTAGTGCTGCAATGTGCAGTAAATATATCAAAAGAGCAATTTTCACCCACCAACGAGCGCAGCAAGTGTCAACTTCCGCATTACTTATACGCCACGTAAAACGAGTTTGGTTTTATATTTTTCTTTGTTGTTGTTGCGATTGCAGTTGCAGTTGTAGTTGCTGCATCTTTGCGCCATAACTCAACACAAATATGGCCAAAAAGTCAAACGATCCTCGTCGCCGGTCACGTAAGCGTCCGACCAAGCCCACAGTCCCAGACGCTGCTGGTGCTGCTGCTCCTCGGTGGCATCCAGCAACTGGTTGCACTTTCGTTTTTGTTGTTGCTGCTGTTGCAGGGTGAAAATGAAGAAGCGCCTGTTGTTTTTGTTGTTGTTGTAGCTGCTGCTGCGAGAGAGATCCAAAACAAGATTCAAGCACTGCCGCCTCAAAGATCTGACTGGCGAGCTGGTTGGGTTGGTTGGCCTGCCTCAAAGATGTTGCAAGCCCGCAAAGTTGCATAATTTGTTTTTCTTTTCTACAACTGCCTTCCAGGCAGTTTGTTAGCTGTTGTTGCTGTATTGTTCGGTGGGAGTCAAATTTGCTGTGGCCAAGTGTTGGTAAAAGCCTGTCCCATTGATTTGCACTTTAAATTTCTTTTAAGCGAAAAATGCGCTAAGCAATTTTTTAATGAAATTTTTTAATGGGCAACGTAAAAATGTAATAAAAAGGTTTTGGAAACTACAAGAAAACTCTAGACGCGTTACATATATTATATTTTTTTTTATGTATATCCTTAACCAAATACGCTCACTTCATCTATTATGCAAAATATTTGCTTGACATCAATTGCAGTAATTGAAAAAGCTAATACAACTTAGAAATGTGAAAGGTTTCTTAACAAGATTAAAGAAATCATGTAGTTGACTAATGGATTTTGTATGATTACAGAATTGATGCTGTTTAGGGCACCTTTGGCAGATCTACGACTTCAAACCTTGCAAATTTCTACACCCAAATTTTTTAACTATTGGCTGATTTTCCCTTAATGAAATCGAAAGCCAAACTCATATTTTGGCTTGCATGCTCAGCTGATGCACTCAAATGCGCAGCAGAAGCAGCGGCAGCGACGAAAAGCACCGCAAAACAAATTAAAATGTGTTGTTTGCAACAAAACGAGGCAGCTTTAGGAACTGCAGACGCAAGACGTTGCAAGAAGCTAACAACAGGGAATGGGCACGGAATAGTAAATAGTAAAGGAGAAATACAAAAACCAAAAAAAAAAAAAACAACAGAAAAAATAATGCAAGTCAAAAACTTCTGTAGCGCACAAAATCAACGAAGCTTGCGAAAAGTGTTTTTCTTCAAGCTGAAAACTGAAAGTGGCAGGCAGACTGAGGCTGCAACTGGAGTTGGAGCGGGAGCTGCTGTCAGAGCCTACAATTGGTCTGCTTTGGCCGCACTCTAGTGTGAAGTGGGTTACAGTTGGCTGTATGGGGGAGGGGGCGTGGGCGTGGGCCATTTGGACCACGACAGGCGCTAAGTACCAGCGGGTGCTTTGACTTCTGCGTCGGCGTAGCCGTGAAATATGCGCCCAAGAAATGTACCTAGTGCCAAGTATAAGGTACACAGTTACAACAGACCCGACTAAATATGATAAAATGTACTTTACTATAATCACAAACTGGCGAAGGTAGCTTGCAAATAGACTGGACAAATGTTATGTAAAATCCCAGCGAATTAGAAGTGATATAACAGTGGAAAGGCAAATCCAGAATTGCCAAATTGTAAAGCTAAGAAATAGCCAAGACTTGAAGTAAACGTTTACGAACGGGGCTTAAAACAAAATGCGAAAGAGACCTTTTCAATTACCAAGAAGATTGCAGATGTTTATGTGGAAACCACAATTTTAATTATTTTTACGAAATAATATTTATAGTTAGAATGACATTTAAAGGCAAATAATATGCCAACCATCAAACGGACAGACAATCTACAAATATCACAGCTTTTTTTTTGCATTGTTTGTTGTTTGTTGTTTCATGAAAAGCGGATCTTGTGATTTACACTAACAGAATTTAAGTATTCGCATAGCTTACAAGAGAAACTATGCTTTCAATAAAATAAATAATGTAACATAGCTTACGAAAAGCAAACAAAAAATATATTTATAAGCCTCGCTGGATTCTCAGGAGTTCATATACCCTAATGATTGAGTTTCCCAAACAAAACTCTTGCATTCACTACTGCGTCATTCTGTCAATCATAACAGCCAATTTGCTAAACGCCTCATTTTTAAGCCCAGCCCAGTCAGGTTATTAACCGCTGAACAATGGTCAGTCTATGGACAAACTGGACGCAGGCTGCGACGACAACGTCTCGTTTAGATAATTGTTTAAAATTGTCACGAACTGAAAATGCGAAAGTTAACTGACTTCAGAGCTTTGGCTATGACTTCTGCGGTGTTTTTGACCACTGATTGTGGTAGGGCCACTGGGGTCTACCCAGAGTTGAGACCTCTGCAAAGTAATTTGCATGTCGGGACGACTCTTAACAATGTTTCGCGGAAAAGCGACGCAAGTGCGCAGATTGCGTGACCAACAAAGAAGCACGAGACCTGCAAAAACAACAACAACTCTAACGATAACCAACAGCTAAATGAGCAAACCCAGAAGCAGTTTAAGAAGCCAGCCATTTGATTGGATTGTCGATATCATCTAAAATTGCTCAATTGTTAAGCTTGGGTAATCTAGTGTAGCCAAAACTAGAAGAACTTTGCTTCTATTTTGATTTCTGCTTTTACCCAAGCACTGCTAACCTATAAATTATGAATTCCAGCTGAAGAAATATACACAAAAGTTTTCGTTTCATTGGCAAACAATGGCACCGCAATTGACACAGAGCCAGTTGAGAGGCTTACAAGGGGTGTGGTGGGAGGAGGGATGGAGGGGTTTGCCTGCTGGTTGGAAAATGCAATCGCATGACTAGATGCCTTTAAGCCATGGCGCACAGTCAAAGAAAAACTCAACTGCGGCAAATGCTAATGTGTAATTAATGCATTACAATTAAATTGCAAGAAAGATCTAAAGCGTAAACTTGCAATTCGGTGTTCGAGTTGAGGTTTTGGGTGAGCGAATGGAATGTTGGAGAAGAAAATTATTAGAGCTAACAACTGCTAAATATTGATGCACCAAGTAGCTCAATGAGCTCAAGTCATTTTAATGCGCTATCTTTTTATTAAGAAATTTGTAGAGGATTATTAAAGTAAGTTAGTTCAGCTACAATGGTTTTAAGTAGAATTTGTCATAAATAAGTTCGTAGATAGAAAAAAAAACACATAATCAATTATTGTATTGTAAAGTTAAAGCGTGAAGATTATTGCTTGGAGGTTTCTGTAATACAAATTCGCATATATAATTAAATTTCAGTAAGAACATCGACAGAGATATTTTATACGTAATATTATATTGTTATGCAGAACTTACAAAATTTACCATGAACTGAAATGAAATGAAATTCAAATCCTTAACCATATCCTGCATGATCTTTTAGAGCCAGCTTAAATATCAATGCTATATAAACACTCTCAAACAAATCTCTAAGCCGTGACATCTTTTCACACAGTTGTGCCTATAATTGACTATTTAAGTTTCTAGTTATTTGAAAAGCTGACAGAGGTCAAGATAGCAACTCATCAAAATAAATATTGATGCTTTGCGTACTCGGAACAAAATATGTCGGCTCTTTGTGACCCATATTCAATGGATGTGGCGTCGATTGCAATTGAACGCCTCAATTGAAGTGACAGCCCGTGAAATAAGTGGATAAATAATCAACAGTGAATAGCTTTGAATACAAAAGTAAATACGCATTGCGAGTGCGAGTGCGCGTACTAAATGAATTTCATATATTTTGGGGCTATTTTTTTTGTTCATGCTATTCAAGTCGCAGAAAAAATTGCAAAGAAAAAACTAAGTTATGAAAGACGTCCAAGATAAATGCGCCAAACTAGACAAAAGACAGAAATTGTTTGATGAGTGTGGAATGGTTTTAGTTTGAGGCGTTTGGGCGTGGCTGTCGGCTGTCAATGAAACTATATTTAAAGTTATGAAATTTGAATGTCGAGTGGGTTGCCAGATGAATGCAAATCCGCGTCGAGTTGTGCAAGGCAGCGCAATGAAAGCGGAATTGTTGACTGTTCTCTTAACGTGGCCTTTGTGTTTACGTTTTGGCCAACGCTCGAAGTTTGGCTCGAAATTCGAAGCTTCACTCGCAGCTACTGTCCATCAACAAAAAGTGAGGCAAATAAATCTTGGCTAGCGGGCCGTGTGGGCGCCAACTGAGGCTGCACAAACTACAAGATACTACAGATACTAAGATACTGAGATACAGATACACATGCCAGACACGCAAAGCCGCGTACTGCGTGCGCCAAATTTATTGAATTGGAAAGTAAAATTGCAGTTAATTTTTATATATCTATTTAAATTTATTTCTACAAATACGTTTTCGAGTATTTAATGCGCAGCCAGCACGCAATTTGTCCAACATAATTATGGGTATTTTTTTAAAGGTTATTATTTATTATTATTATTATTGCTTTTAGTTGTTATTTGTCGGCTGTTGACTTGCAAATTAAAGGTGTGTGTTTGTTAGTTATGTTTGTGATTTTTTTGCTGTTGTCGATGTTGAAATTGAGTTGTTTGCTTGTCATGCCCATAAAGTGTTAGAGGGCGTGAAATTAAATATTTTTTACAAATATAACAGTCATAAATAGTTTTGTAAGTCTGGCTTGATCTTTAATTAATTTAATTGAACTCTTGGTTTGAGCGTCTTAAATGTTCACAACTAGCTTAAATTGATTTGCAATTTTAAGGTCACGTTCCTCTGAAACTAATTTCTTAATTATTATTTATTTATGGTTGAATTTTTGAAAAATATATTTTTAGCCCACCCTCACGAACTTTCTAATTAGTTGTTGCTTTAAACCTTTTTAAAGCCTCAGTACTTCCCCTTTCTTTCTCCTTTTCTGCTCTTTGCTTATATATCCGCTAATCATAAGCACTTTCTTTCATCGTTTTCTTCACAGCTTAGTTAATCCACACTCGAAAAAATCAAAACACAAAAAAACAACAAGATAAAACCGAGGAAAAACAATTGCAATTAGCTACATGAACATTTAAATTAACTGGCACATAAACCTCAATTTTCACACATGCAGCTTAAACACTGACCGAAAACTGGGTTTATTTAAATTACAATTGCCAAGATTGAAGCACTCAAAAATATGTACAAAGTCGGCTAACCAACAGCGCTAATGATACCATAAATCTCTCGTGTCTCGTAAAAAGTGTCAGAGCTTGTCAAATTAGGCTTGCCATATGAGATCAGGTGGCTGCAACAGTAGCAGCAACAGCAACAGCAACAGCAACAGCCAACCTATGTGCCACCAGCATGGCAACATGGCAGCAGCTGCGGGTTGCACGCGTGGGTGTCGTTGCCAGATAACTGACTACTGACTACTGATTGTTGACTGCTCTTCGGTGCCCGCTGGCTTTTGGCCATTGCCGTTTTAGCCCAATTCCGGCTAATTTACATGTGTTACATTCAATTAGTCAACTCAACAAAACTGTTCAAGTTTTTGATTGCGTTAATTGCTGGCTGCAACTTTGTTATGTTGTTGTTGTTGTTGTTGTTCTTATTGCTGCTGCCGCAGGCACTCTTACACAAGCGCCATGCAACTGGTGCCACGGTTTTTGCATTCTCAAGATGCAAAAGTTGCAATTAACCTGCGGCAGCAACTGTCCGTTAAACTGATGCTAACTTTATAGCAAGCAATGCAGGTTAATCATCATTTTTTATCTGGGATCTGATTGAAGTTGAAAAATTAAGTTTTACATCTACTTAGACAAAACTTTCAATGTAAACTGTGCAAAATATTTTTATTTTTAAAAAGCAAAACATATTAAAAAAAAATTCCAAAAAACTTAATTTATATTTTCTTACTCTTAATTGCTTTGACTAGCTAAATTAGCAACAGTACAAATGTTAGCTGCACAGCCGCATTTTTCACTGCCCACAACTTACAACAACAACAAAAAGAAGACAAATTGTGCTAATTTATAAACAGTTTTACGAGCATTTTCCTAAACTGGCGTCTCGGGCAGACGGCGCGGCGATAATATCAGGCAAAACTTTTGACCAAGTTTCTTTTTCAAAGCGTTGGTTAAATAACTTTGTTTGTTGTTGTTGATTTTTTCTGCTAGACTTGTTATTGTTATTGTGATTGTTGTGCTTGCAATTGTTTCACTTGCTTGGGGCAAATTTGTTGTATTTTTTTTTTTTTTGTAGCTTCTTTCGCTTTCATGTGACCGTTAGGCTGGACTCAAT
Source organism: Drosophila micromelanica (assembly GCA_004143825.1). Classification (NCBI taxonomy): domain Eukaryota; kingdom Metazoa; phylum Arthropoda; class Insecta; order Diptera; family Drosophilidae; genus Drosophila; species Drosophila micromelanica. Next base: position 23,486 of record SCDY01000138.1, on the reverse strand, counting down.
TGTAGGTGTTGCTGAAAGGCAGTTTTTTGCTGCTGCTGCCGCTTCTTCTTTTGCTTTTAGCCAGACTAAGTTTTAGTTAATTACACAATTTCATGTAAATTTCTCTTTTAGATGTTGTTATAGTTGCTGCTGTTATTGTTGTTGTGCATTCTTTTTGTGCGGCCACGAATTAATTACTTATTTGCGTAGAGCGCAAACTATTTTGTAGGCAATTAAAATGCCTTTAGTTTCGGGTGCCTTTTTGTTTGGCATTTTTGGGCTGGCTCGTTTGCTAACTGCAGTCATTTGTCGATACAAAAGTGAAAGGCCAATTGCCAAATCCCGAGATTGGTCAACACCATAATATAAAATACAAAAAAAAAACCAAAGCAAACACATCAAATGCTTATTATGCACATTTTATGCCATGTGGCAACGGCCACAAAGGCGGCCGCATCGTGGCCAACCAGTTCTCTTTGGCAACTGCCAATTGACAGAGATTGTAGCTGTCATCGTAGCTGTTCTTTGTAGATCTCCATAAAACTGCATATTCATTGCAGATTCAATCAAAATGATTTGGCCACGATCTCGACGTTAAGCCCGAGCTCGACGATCAAGCGATAAGCTTTTGACTACTTACAACTGGGGTGTCTTCAATTCAACAGCTATTGCAACACAATCAATGTGAAGTCAGCCAGAAAATGGTTTTCAATGGGATTAAAGTTGGCAACTTAACTATATGTACGTAACTACAAGTCGGTACAGAATACAGAAATAGGCTTTTGACCAAAATTTGGACTTAACATATTAACAAAATATTTTATCTATATCTATACTATCATATGATTAATAGGAAAGCGAAACAAAAACCAAAAATATCTTAAATTCCAACAAGTGTTAGAATGAGAGCACATTTTAAAATGCGACACAAAAAATAATTGCAGCAAAAACTGCATTCTCAAGAGAGTTAAAGCAAGAAATACATTTTGACAGTTTTGTTAACCCAGATACAATGAATATTAAGCTGATTCTTTTCGCAGCTACAAGATAAATTTTGCAGTTTTTCGACAGCACATAACAGCCTAAATGCAGAGCAGCCAATTAGCACCCAACAAAATAAAATAAAAGATGTGATCTTAGCGCAGCCAAAATGCTCATTAATTATGCCCAAAAAAGAAATCGGTTCTAACGCTGACATGTGCATCTGTAGATTACAACTCATGTCTAAGAGCAAAAACAAAAAATAAATGAAATAAAATTGGCCAGCGCAAACTGAGCAAAAAGAACCTTGAAAACTCCACAAATGACCAAAAATGTAGGCGCCCTAGAAAAGAAACTCCACAAAAAAAAAAAACAAAAATCAACCAAAAACTAACTAGACAAGTTAAGAGCCAACAGCAAAAAAATTAAACAGAAGTATAATAAAACGTGCATAAACAAAAATGAAGTCCAGTGCATTGCGCAGGAGAGGGGACTGTACAGGAAATACGAGAGGCAGCGGCAAACGAGGCCACTTGGCCAGTCGCACAGCATCAGTTGCCATTGGCCATTGACGATGTGGCCAGCTTGAAATTGTGAGACCCAGACGCGAGGAGTATCTGTCAGATACACGAAATACCTGCGGCCTATTGCGCAACACAAAACACAGTTAGCTGGAGACCTGAAGAATTTATGGGCAAAAGCACTTGAGCAACGTTTAATTAACCAAGACAAGAGTGGGGCGCTAACCAAGTTTAGCTGGCGTAATACGACGAGCTTCTTTCTGATTTAAATTGATCGATTATATTCTGATTAACATATACCGTATAAATGTTCACTAAGTGCCTGCAAATCACTTTCACTCAAAAGCCACGAAACGATACAGAAACAGAAACGAAAAGAAATTTCGGATTTGAGATTTCGCTTTCATTTAAAGCTCATCTGACGCGGCATTGCCTGATTTTATTTTATCTATTTTTTGTTTGTTTTTTGTTTTTGCTGATGTGTGATGTGAAATCAATTATGACTTATTAACAAATTATTTGAATGCAAACGCGTCGTGTAACTGACAGTTATAACATTATGGATCAACGCCCCAATGAGAAAAGAAATATGTTTTTCTTGTTTTTAATCTCATAAATGCCACAACTTGTTTTCACTTCTACTACTTCTTTTGTGTATGTACATGTTCCAATCTCATGTCTGATCTTTACCCATTAGCATAATGCCCATTTGATACGGCAGCTCTAATATACACCGCTTTCGTAATAAAATATAATTTAGACAAACTGAGAATGCCCATTTGGGCGGAGTTTCTGTATTTACTTTTTGACTGGCCCTTTCTTTATTGACCAAATATTAGGTAATTCATAGAGTATAGTTATTTGTGCGTTGTTAGGTAAATGTTATAGATGTGAACGATTTATGAGGTGTTCGAGTAAAGTGAGTTAAGGAAAGTTTAATTTCTAAGCCGCACTTGTTGACCTTCATAATAGCGGGAGATTTTTAAAGGCGAGCCATCGAGAGCTACAATAAATTTGACATGTATATAAAAAGGGCAAGCAGCTCTCTTTGACTTTGGTAAACAATAGAAACGATTCGTACTTTAATTAACACACATCTCTTTTTTATGCCAGCAAACAAAAGACTTATTGACTTATTCATTTGGCTCCGTACCTATAACAATTGGCCATTATTTACAGCAATTATTCACATATATAAAACAAATCGGTTTTTTTTTGCAAACAATAAAAAATCATATGAAAGAAAATTAAAGTTAAAACAAAACTTACCCTTTTCATGCCACACAAAGCTAACAGAATTTCTTTGAAACTGCAAAAAAGAGAGGAAATAATAACAATTAGAGTGGAAACAAATAAAAATTGTTACTCATCATTCGTTGATTGACATTCATAGAGATATTTTTTCGGCTAATTCGTTCAACCTCATGAAAATCCCAACTGCCAATCATTAAAAGTCAATTTCACTCAACAACCACAAATTCAAAAGTCTGAAGATTAATTGTCTTTTGTTTTGAACATGGCCACCGTTTTGCTTGCTTTCTGATCATTTTGAGGAACACCAACTCTCAAATTGTCAAACCATTGACACCTTCAATCACAGACACGGGCAATCCACAAACCACAACCCACAAACACATGGCACCGCTAATGTGTGTCTCGTGTTGGCATGTGACACCGACAACAACAACAACGGAGTGTTACACCTGCCCAGGTGCCCAACGTAGTCGTTAGCTGGGCGCATGCGTAGCGCATATTTGTTGGGGGCTTGGCTTTTGAAAGGGAAACAGCGATGAACGGAAAAAAAATGAGATGTGAAATGAAAGCGTTTTGCATACACGAGAAAATACGCTAAGACATGAAATTAACATGTTCGAAAAGTCGAAAAGCCACATAAAATATAATGCTAAATTATGGAACCCTTTCGGACAGAGTTCACTGACTGTCGGTCGGTGGGTCGGTCGGACAGGGTCCGGGATGTTTTCGGCTGATTACCGATGGCAATGCTTATGGACACTTGATTGATGATTGATTGATGTTTTCACCAGCTGCGCAATTTGTCAAAAACACGAGAAAAAAATAACATGTGCGATGGGAACTTGATGTCGAAAGCCAAAGAAAATCTTCAAACAAAATGTTTTGTGTGAAAAATGTGTTTGCCCGAAGAGTCACTGAACGAAAAAGCTTACGATGTCTTAAATTAATTCGGGTTAGGTTTAACTTGTGTCACGTTTTAAATTTTGATTTGTATATTACAGAATTTTTATACAAATACATTTAGAAGTCGTCGGTAGGTGAGATAAGTAAATGTTTAGGCATTTTAGGCAACTGGAAAACGAAGATTTGATTTTCGAATCCAAGTCTTATAAATTAAACAAATACAAATAATTTACAAATATTATTAATTATTAATATACTAATAATAATTATATTTATAAAAAGCTGCATTCGAATTTTTGTGAATTTTGGTTGCAAAGAATTTATGGATTTTATGCATCTATGTACATATATGTCTGTCTGTGTGGAACCGATCTGTCTTGCGATTTGGCTGTTTGCACACACAGATTTGGATGTCGCATTTAAACTTTTTAAGTTTAATAAAGATTACGCTCGTAAAGCTGAAGGCTCAATGCTAAACAGCAACAACTATCAAAGTAGCTTTAACTAAATTTCAAGAGAATTCCACCTCAAGATTTGTTTGAATGCACAGCTAAAAAAGAAGCAGTAAAAACAAACATGGAAGCTGCAACTGTATAACGGGAGTTGCGTAATCAGCCGGCCGAATGTCAGCTTTGACGACAGCGCCGATGATGAGCTGCATCATTAGCGACAACAACATAATTACTATGCGAAAAGATACAGCTACATGAAAGGGAGGGATAGAGATGGACACATAGAAAGAGAGAGGAGCAGGGCAGAGGGGGAACACTTGTAGAGTGTGGCATAAACGACCGACAGGTCTGAAACTTTGAAAATCTTGCAGACGCATCGCAAATGTCGCAAGATTTATGGGGGCCCGGGCAATAAAAATTATGCATGCTGCTAAGCATTTTATAAATTCCACCCCTCCCACCCGAAAACTTTACTATTCACTGGCCGCGCTCATCTTTTGCTTCTTGTCTTTGTCCGTCTGGCGTTGAATAACTGTTGTATACCTTGCTCATTGTTGTTGTTTTACTGCGTTTTGTTTGGCCTCCCCTTTTGTTGTTGTTTGTGCCGCATCATCTCATCCCAGCTGCGGATGCGTAAGCGATGCGTCTGACGAACAGTTTGAAACTCACCTCGGACATTGTATAAAAAAGATGCCAAGCGGCGACAACTGCAATTCAAAAATGAAAACAAAAGAAATTTTGTTCATTGCAACACATTTTTAACAGCGCCCGTCAATGTCTCAATCCATCAAACTTTACGCCACAATTTGACAACTCTGCGAAGATCGCACTTTATTTTTTATTGTTTGCAACTATATTATTCACTGGCAATTTCTTTTATGCCTTCACAAATATACAAAAAAAAGTTCAATTATTCTTGTGTTGTTGTTTGCCAATTATCGATGAACGATTGCAGTTCGATATGTGGTTCAAGGCTAGTACGCTGTTCACAAACAACGTAAGCGGCACACTAAATTTATAGAAATTGAATTGAAAATGAATTATTTTAACTGCTGATCATTTGACAAACACAATTTAATGTGAACAGAAATGTGAGCAGCATATGCAACTGCATTTGGAAAACAACTACAAAAAAAACGCCGTTATGTTAGGCGTGCACTTGCTCTTTGTGCTCTTATTTGCATATTGCAGCTAACAGAGAATTTTTGCCTGATTTGCCTTTTGCGTGTTTCGCGTGAAATTGCACTCTGAGCAGCAGACAATAAGAATGCGAGAGTGAGAGGATAACGCAGCATTGCCTAAGAGACTGCGAAAGAGCAAGCGAGCGAGGTATATTGCGTGCTTTACTGATGTCATTTAATCAAAAAGCAATAACAAATGCAGCTATTTAAAATAAGCTGCTTGTTATAAGTATACATACATATTTTTGTAGTCTTCTTTCTGTATTGATTTAGAGAAGAGAGTGAGAGCAATTTTTAATGGTTGCTCTGACGTCATTGTTGTGATTTAGTGCGGCCAAGTTCATGACTTTCACTACTTGGGCAGCACTTGTCGTAGACTGAAAAGGACGCCGCACAAATCTTGTTGCCAGCTAAATTGGAGCACTGAGCAGTGTTGGCCAACATGAAAAACTGGTTCACATCAAGCCACAATCTTTGTAGAGTGTGGGCGGGGGGAGGGGTGCGGTTGTTGATCTGCCCACTTTTGATCAGTCAATGGCAAAAAAGTTTTCTGTGTCAGTTTTTCATTTTCGCCAACGACAAATCTGGTTTTGGCCGGGAATTAGTGTCAACAGCGAATGTTGTAACATATAACTGTTGTTTTTTTTAGTTGCAAATTTCTGTAACCTAATGTTTGTTTCCTATTTTTTTTTTTGCAGCCGCTGCCCTTTCAAAATGCCCATCGCCGGCAGCTGAATCTGCCGCAGCAACAATTCAATCAACAGAACTTTGTGCAGGCCGGCGTGGAGCTGCCCATCCCTCCGCAGCAGCAGCAGCAGCAGCAGCAGCAGCGTCCGCAGCATCTACACCATCGTCATCAGCAGCAACATCGCTTCTCCCAGCAATACCCGCAGCAGCAACAGCTGCAGCAGCCCCACAGCAATCAGCAATTCCAGCGCTCCACGCAAAACCAACTGCAAAATGCGCCGCAATATCCACAACAACAGCAGCAGCAGCAACAGTTGCCGCCAGCTGGCAGCAATCTTGACCTGCATCATCAGAACTTTTTGGATTTGCGCAACTTTGCCAGCTCGCAGCAGCTGACACAGCGCCACAAGCAGTTTTCCGACGGACGCCTGCAATCCACGGCCTTTCCAGCGCAGGCCTATCAGCAACAGCAACAACAGCAGCAACAGCAGCAGCAGCAATTTGCCTACCAGCAGCCGCAGCAGTTTGGTCCGCAGACGACGCAGAAGTTGCCCAGCCAGGCGCCTGTGCCCACATTCCAGACGCAGTTCAACTACCAACAGCAGCAGCAACAACAGCAGCAGCTGCCGCAGCAACAGCAACAGCAACAACAGTATCCGCTGACGCCACAGCTGGGTCTGCCACTGCCGCAAATCTTCAACAATGTGCCCTCCACCGCATTTCCCGTTCAAGCCTCACGCGAAACCTACCAACAACAGCAGCAGCAGCAGCAGCAGCAGCCGCAGCAGCAGCAGCCCCTGTTCCCGCAGCAACAGCAGCAGTTCCTCAGCAATGCGCCGCAGGCACAGCCCGCCGATCTGGAGTACAAGCAGAAGCTGATCCAGAAGCACGAACAGTTCGTGGCCAAGCAGTACGAGAAGTCGCAGCACAAGGTGCGCCAGCAGCACGAGGAGTTCCTCGCCAAGCAGCACGCGATCAAGCAGCACGTGCTGCCCACCATCATCAGCCAGCACAACAACTACCCAGTTCTGACCCCCCAGCAGCAGCAGCAGCAGCAGCAATCGCAGTATGTGCAACCGCCACGTGGACGACCCGTTGCCCATCCCACGGAATACAATCAGTTCAACAGCGCGCTGCAGCAATACTACAAGGAGCACCCAACGACGACGACAACAACCTCAACGACAACAACAACAACCACGACGGAGGCCACGCCCAAGAAGAACGTCTACTCGCAGGTGAAAGCGGAGCTGGGCAAGTACGGAACACAGAAGCTGGCTGCGGGTAAGAAGCCGGTGAAGACCATTGCACGGGAGGATCTGCTGAAGCAGCTGAAGGCGGCGCTGTCGGAGGCGCCGCAGCAGCCGCTGGCGGGCAACAAGACGTACGACGAGATGGATCTGGTGCTGCCGAATGGACAGCGCGTCCAGGTAATACGCACCACAGATCCCAATCTGGTGCAGGGCCAGCAGGCCTACTCGCAGGATCAGCTGCAGGCGCTGCTCGCCCAGCAGGCGGGGGCCAAGCTGAGCCTGAGCGATGTGGCGCCCAGCCAGAGCAAGGATCTGGTGCTGCCCGGCGGCGGCAAGGTGCAAATTCTGCGCTCCCCCGATCCCCAAGAATCGGACACGCTGCCCGCCCAATCGCTGCCCGGCGGCGTCGATCTCTCCAGCCTGGCGGCGCTCTACGGCGGCGGCGGCGGCGGCGGCGAGATTCAGGGCGTCAGCAATGGGGCCAACAGCATTGCCAGCTCGGCGGTGATCACCTCCGATTCGGATGAGCCGCCCTCGCTGGAGGAGCTGGCCAAGCGCGGCCTCATTCCCGACGGCTACGAGATCGAGGGCCTCAGCTCCAGCTCGGCGAAGACCACGCCCGCACCGGCCACGCTGCCGCCCAAGAAGAAGGCCACCTATGTGTACCTGGAGGAGCAGGCGGACGGCAGCTTCAAGATCCAGGGCGTCAAGGCCAACGGCGAGAAGGAGACCAAGCAGACGGGCGCCGAGGTGGAGAGCATCCTGGAGCGCATCCGCAGCGGCGAAATCAAGCTGCCGCCCTCCGTCTACCGCCTGACGCTGCCCAACGATGAGGTCGTCGAGATCAAGAGCGGCAAGATCATCCAAACCACCACAGCGGCACCCGGCACCACCAGCACCACCAGCACAACCACCACCACAACCACCAGCACAACTGCGGCGCCGTTTGTGTCGCGCCACACGCCGAGCAACCATCGCCAGTACCATCCCTCGCGCACCAGCACCACCCACAGTCCCGTTAGCACCACCATCGCCAGCAGCACGCCCCGCTTCAGCAGCAGCAGCAGCTACTACGAGAGCAGCACCGCCAGCGTCGCTGCCGCCAGCCTCGTCCGCACCACGCCCGCGCCCATCTACCGCTCCACGCCCGTCTCCACCCAGGCACCCTACGTCTCCACCCACCTGCCGGTGGTGACGGAGCGACTGGCGGACATTGCCCGCACTCCGGAGCCGGCCCAGTATGCGGACGCCTTGGTGCAGGAGACGGAGAACACGGAGAAGGCGGCCTCCACGGGCGGAGCCTCGGTGCTGTCCAACCCGAGCGAGGATCTGCTGCAGATACTCAAGAGCAACGGACTCTTTGCCATGGCCAAGTATCTGCGCCAGAGCGGCCTCGACAGCATCCTCAACGAAACGGGACCCTACACGATCTTCGTGCCCACGGACAAGGCCTTCAAGAATCTGCTCGTCCAGCTCGGCGGACCCGAGCGCGCCGAGGAGAAGTTTCAATCGAATCCCCGCCTGCTCAGCGGCGTAAGTTGTCCCTTGTTGTGCCCTTGACAGGAGTACTCACTGTACCTTTCTCTTCGGCAGCTGCTCCTGCATCACGTGATTCCCGGCGCCTTCGAGATTGCCACCCTGCAGGACGAGATGACGGGCGTGTCCCTGGCGGGCACCCAGCTGCGCGTCAATCAGTACAACATGCACGATCAGGAGTGGAACGATGTCACCGTAAGAGAAACCTATATTATCCCAGGGGAATGTAAAATAGGGAATTCTTGGAAAGTTCGTTTGAAACTCCAAAATAGTTTGTTAAAATTCTTAAATTATATTCGTGTATACTCGAGTCGTTAAGGGTTAAGGGTTTATCACCCTGCCCCTATTACAGATCCTTAAAAGATAAAGAACAAGTTGAAAATCAAGCGAAAATCTATGAACACATGCATTTTAAAGAATCACCGAATTTTGGCAAATACTTTTCTGTATCTATATATTTTTTTTAATAACAATAGTAATGAAGATCACTTTCAGCCTTTATTAAAGGTCTGCGAATACAATTTATGGTATATTGTGATTTAAATTGAATCAAAAGTCTTCCTCAAGTTATAAAATAGCAATGTTTGTAAACCAATCGAGCCAAACGAGCTTTAACTTTTTTAAGAGATTCAGCTTGGTATAAATAATGAGTTGTAGGGTCCAATTCGTTAAATTAATTAAAGTTAAATTTAAGCTCAAAACTGACTCTATATATCCTTTTTAGTTGACCACCATTAATGGAGCGATGGTTGTGCTGAACAAGAAGGACATTAAGATACCGCAGGGCGTGGCCCATGCGGTCGATCGCGTGATGTTCCCGCTGCCCGTCGGTGATCTGCTGCAAACGCTGCAATCGGATCGCGAGGGTCGCTTCTCCAATTTCCTGAAGATACTCTACACCTCCGGCATGTCCGAGAAACTGCAAAGCAAAGGTAATAAAGAGAGAGAGAGAGTGAGGGAGGGAGAGAAAACAACTAAAATAGGTTCTGTTCTATCGCCAGGTGTTAAGACGTACACGGTATTCGCACCGGTCGATAAGAGCTTCGGCGAACTCGACTCCGACACGCTGGAGAAGCTCTACACGGACAAGGAGGCCGCCGAAGAGTTCGCCATGAAGCACATTGTGCCCGGAGCGCTCTTCTCGGCCGGCATGCGCTTCTACCAGGTGAAGGACTCGCTGTACACGGGCAAGACGGTGGTCCTGCAGAAGACGTCCGCCGGCAAGATCAAGGTGAACGATGCACAGATGGTCACCTCGAATATACCGGCGACCAATGGTGTCATTCATGCCCTGGACGGAGTCCTGGCGTGAAGCGTTCGAGTCTGCGATCGGCCCCGCTTCAAATGGGGGCCTTGTTATGGCAGCTCTTAAGTTAAGACTCATTTTACGGTTGCGTCGTCCAACATGCGGGGGGTTTCTGAATAATTAATCTACATCACAAATTCGTTAGTGAAATCTTGCCACAGCTCTCGAGGCTGTCAGAGAATCGGTTCAAACAACAAAAAAAAAAAAACAAATGGAAAATGAGTGTAAAAAAACAATTTATTTGGTGCTTCCATTATTGTATTTGTTTTTGAATTCTCTAATTTTTTTCTTTTGCTTTCATAAACAGTCATTAAAAATAGAAATAGTTTAATTTAAGTGAAAGAGAAAAAAAAAAACAATATTCAAAGTTTTAAGAACTTGAAAAGAGCAGCGAAAAAAATGGGTTTATGTTAAGAATTTTTATATCTAATTTATTGTTTGGTCATTAAATCCAATCCAAAATTATTGAAATTAAGAATCTGTTATTAAGTCGATGCAAAGCGTTAATTGTTTTGAGTATATAAGAAATATAAATAAAATATATAATACACACAAGTGTAAGATTTGATAAATAATTATGCGAAAAAATGGGAATACAGTTTGAGAGTAAGTATACGTTGGGTTTGTGCATATGCTAAAACTTAGCCAGTTTTGGGGCAATTGTGTTTGAAACTAGAGAGAGTAAATAGTTTGAGAGCCCTTGGTGAACGATCTAAATGAGTACAGTCTTGGAGTCATCGAACTAAATTCAACATGCTTAGGGTTTGTGCAACTGCTATGCACAAGCACAGTTTGGGAGCTAGTGGAAGTGAGTCGAACAAATATTGAATTAATTGCAACAAGTAGTTAATATACATATAATTCTCATAAATTCTTTATTAAGTCGACTTTTAAAATGTTTTGTTTCGGTTTGTGTTTTCGGACTTTTGAATTAGTTTACTTTTCTATGCAAATACCAATCCATTATATTATAATTAATAAATTTTAGTTATCGTTATTATAATTTCCGTCTTGCCTGGCCAGCAAAATATCGAACAGAGTTCCCCTCACTTCGTATAATTAATAATATTTATTTAATTATTGATTAAATACGTTTTTGTATTTGATTTATATTATTAAATTCTATAATTTGCTTTGCATAGCGTTTTCGCATTTCGATCTTAACTGATTTGCGTCTCATTCGATTCGATTTTTTTTTATATTTAAATTTATTTTGGTTTTTCGTATTGTTATTTTTACATGCACATTTATAGTTGCAAAAAACATTAATGGCTATTTTGTATTTAAATATTTTATTTCGTATTTCGTATGTCAATCAATAATTTGAAAAAAAAATAATTATAATGCCAAACATAGGGATAATTAACGTAATAAAGAAATAAGCAAAAATTTAACAGTACTACATAAAAATGTCAAACTAGTGTGTGATTAATGAAAACAATTAAAACAAAACAGCTAAAAATAAATGTTAAATTTTAAATATGAAATTAAAAACTCTGTTTTTTTTTTAGTTTTGTTAAATACACATATACCAACGTCCATGTCATGCTTTTTGCCTTACAATTTTTTTTACACATATTTAATTTTTTGTTTTTGTTTTTTTTTTAATTTTTAGCTTAGGTTTTTGTAATAATTTCTGAAAGTATCACCCTGTGTTTTCTCATAGTTTCCCATATATTTTAAATAATGTCTTTTTGTTTTCTTTTTTGTTGTGTTTGTTGCCTTAAAATGTGTAGTTTTTGTTTCTTTTCTTTATCTCTTTTCTTTGATACCTTAAAATTTACAACAATACTTCAACTTAATTACATACAATATTATATTTATCGTTTTTTTTCTGCTTATTTTTATTTTTTTTAACAAATCGCGCACTTCAAACTGGGCCGGAAATTACAGCTCCGTGTAGAGCATCAAAATTTAATAAGTTTTGTTTTTCTTCTAAAAAGTTTAACAAAAAACTTGAACGCAATGCGAGTGTGTGTGTGTTTGGGTGTGGCTATTGTAGTTTTACTTTTAGTAGACACTGTAGTAAGTTAATTTGTTGCTGATTTCTTATTTATTTGTTTCTCTTTTTTTTATCTTTTTATAATGTTTTTTAGTTCAATGACTCGCGGAAATGGAGAATTTTTATTAAAAAACTTAGATAAAGTGAAAACTGAAGAGATTATTTTTAAAGAGCGAGCTTTTGAACTATAAAACAATAAACTGATTTGCTGCTTTGATAATTGCAATATTTACTGATTGGTTTTCTGTATTTTGTTTTTAAATTGTTTGATTTACCTTTAATTCTATTTGTTATATGCTGTACGTAGTTTGGAGGAAAAAACACTTAAAATGTTTGTTAAAACGAACTTTTTGACTATTTTTTTTGTTTTTTTGTTGAATTCCTTTTGTTTTTTTTTTTTATATCGTTGTTTTATTTTGCTGCTATGCTTTGACTATTTTCTGCTTTTGCTTTCTAATTTGCTTAGTTGTGTGTTCTTGCTGTTGCTGTTGCTGTTGTGTGTGTAATTCAATTTAAATTTAAATTTAAATAAGAACAACCCGCGCGCGCCTCGCGTCGCTTGGGTCTGGAAAGTGCCCCAATGTCTGCCACCGCCTGCCACAGCCACGCCTACTGCTGCTGCACCAGCAGCTGCTCCACCTGGTCGGCGGTCCGCAGCAGAAACGCTGCGCTCTCCCTGTACGCGGAGATGACCTGTCGGGCCGCGGTCACCTCGTTGGGGCTCAGCTTGTGTGGGAGAATCGGCGGCACTCGGGAGCAGTTGGCATCGCCGGACGCGGCTAGCAACTGTTGCTGCTGCTGCTGTTGCTGCTGTTGTTGCTGCTGTTGCTGCTGCTGTTGTTGTTGCTGTTGCTGCTGCTGTTGTTGCTGCTGTTGCAGCTGCTGCAGCTGCTGTGTGGCGGTGACCAGCGCATTGTTGTTGCTCACGTTGCTCAGTGTGGCCAGATTGGCGGCGCTCAGCTGCGCGCTGACGGTGTTGCTGTTGTTGTTGTTGTTGCTGCCGGTGCCGGCGAGGCCGCTGCCAGCGCCCAGCGCCGTCGGCTTCATGGAGAGATCGGTGGGCGTTACTGCAAAAAGAAGAGAGAGAGAACATTAGGCAAACTTTGCCAAATGACATAAAATCGAAAAGCTAAAAAACATTTTTATATTCTGTATTTTGTTGATATTTACTTTTTGAGCTAACTTCTTAATACTAATTAATTGTTATTAGCTTTTGAAAATAGTATTAGAAAGTTAATTTAAAAAATTGATTTTTACTCAACTTTTTACTGATTTTCAATAATTATTTACTGCATTTTTTTTAATTGTAGTTTTTTTTTTAAATTTTATAAAAATGTTCGGTTAAGTTCTGGTTAGGAACTTTGTGTATTTTGTTTTTATTTATTTCTTACGCTAACTTTTTAATACTTATCAGTAGCACTGAATATTAGCTTTGGAAAATAGTTTTAGCAAGTTTCTTGTAAAAATTTGATTTTAATCAACTTTTAACTGCATGTCTGTTTTATGCCTTTAGTTATCTATGATCAAAATTTTCATTCAAGTTCTGTTTTCGAGCTTTTCAAGACAATTGTATGTGCTTTCAGGAGCTTTGTGTTGCTTTTGAAGTTAACAGCTGTACAAAAATGTATTCTAAAGCTTTCTTATTAACTTACTCATAAGCATAATTCATAAATGTGATATTAAATCTGAAATTAAAACTGTTCAAAGCTTTCAGGTGCTTATTGATTCTTTGCTACTCCCTAAATTCTAACCCTCACTTTTTCACCCCTTTACATAAAGATTTATTAAATTTTTAAGTGTTTCTTTAAGCAGGAGTTTCTTCTTTTTGTTAAATAATTAATAGCAAACATTTCTTGTTTATTTTATAAATGTTGACTTACCATTACCCAGGCCGGCGACGCCCGGAAAGTAGCCGGGATAGCTGGGCGCACGTCCGGCTGCCACCGCAGCGGCCGCTGCAGCTGCCACAAAAGGCGAGGCTGCCGTGGGCGAGCTGAAGTCCGTGGTGTAGGGACTGCTGGAGGGCAGGCCGGCGCCGTTCGATGCCCCAGCGCCGTTGGCCAGAGCCAAGCCCGTCACGCTGGCCCCACCGACGCTGGCGTTCGAGCTCAGTGCCAGCGGTGAGCTGCGCGCCGAGCTCATGCCGCCGGTGCCGCCGCCAGCTGCACCGCTGGTGCTGTTGCCGCCTGCGCTGCCGGCGCCGGCGATATTGGCCGCCCCGCCGAACCCAGTGTCCGCGTGCTCCGAGTTGGGCGTGGAGCGGGCAAAGCCCACGGCGCTAACGAATGGCAGCGCAGCGGCCGCCACGCTGGTCAGCCCGGCTGCATCGGCCGCCGTACAGGTGACGGTGGCCGCATTGCTCGCGGACGTGCTGCTGGTGCCGGCAACCGCTGCGGCAGCCGCTGCAGCGGCAACAACGCTGCCCGGCGCCGGCACCGCATGGGTGATCGGCTCCAGGCCAATGCGCATCCGCTTTGCATTCATCGATTCGTTCTCGCAGGCAATCGCCAGGATTTGCTCCGCCTGCACGGAGGTCAGGTGAGCGGGCGTCGGTCGAGTCTGCAACAGTAAAGATAAAGACGAATTAAAGAAAGTTAACCTAAAACTTAACTTTGTATTCATATATTTTCCATCTATCCGAATCACAACTATCTGTTCAACATTTTTTAATTAAGCTAAAAACAAATATGAATGAATTTTTATACATTAACTGTGGTGTGAAATTCTGTAAGTCAGGATGAAGACACATCAGAGAGGGAAAAGACAACCTGAAACTTAACTTTGTATTTATTTCTTATAGATAGCATAGACAATCCGAATAGAAACTATCTTTTCCCCATTTTAAAATAAAGTTACAAAAATATGACTATGATTATGTATATATTTTCAAAAATAAATTTTATACTTTTGAAATTTTTGAGAAGCTAGTGAATTTGTGTGGCACAAATACTTAACTAAAATATTCGAGATAAATATGAAAGGGGCTTAATGAACAAATTATAGATTTATTGCAGATCGCTTCAAAATACAATAAACAATGTTCATGTGAATTTTAACTTGACAATTTTCATTTTCTTCGAATATGTTTAAAAAAAAATTACAAGAATTAAACGTACAGCATCTAACAATTTTTTTTGATTCTGATTAAGAATATACGATAATATATTATGTAAAGTTACAAAATTTTCTTTTTTATGTGACACATTTCGTAAAAGCGAAACTAAAAATTTCATATGATGTTTTTTATGTGGATAAACACTCCAGTCCAAAGCTAAGCCCTAATATGAATACTCGTTTATTATAATAGACTGTAAATAGTCAAAACCAGATTAAAACTTTTTTTAACCTATTTCGTATTCCTCCCATATAAAATAAAAATAAAAAAAACCCTTTTTTAATAAAAATGCTTTCAATTAATTTCTTCTTCTACTGCTTCGATCGATTTAGATCTATGATAAATTCGGACTTCTCACTCACCGTATTCTCCCAGCCGTCTCGGGTCTTCTTGTTGCGCCGGCACGACTTGAGATAGGTGCGAATTCGCTTGCGGGAGCGATCGCTGAACTCGGGAAACTGTCGGGCGCACGAATCGATGATCGCTTGGATCTTTT
The DNA here is from genome assembly GCA_004143825.1 of Drosophila micromelanica. Classification (NCBI taxonomy): domain Eukaryota; kingdom Metazoa; phylum Arthropoda; class Insecta; order Diptera; family Drosophilidae; genus Drosophila; species Drosophila micromelanica. The sequence goes on along the minus strand of SCDY01000138.1, from coordinate 7,820 downwards.
CCTTTGGCTGCTTGGAGATGGGTATGATGCGGTCGAGGTTCTCGTCCACAAACAAACGCACAAACATCTGCAAGGCAAGGAGACGGGGCATGAATATCACAGAATTCTGTAAGCTTTGGGCCATTTTTTGTTGGCTTCATTGGCAACGTTCGCTTTACATTCGCTGCGCATGAGGGAGACGAGTCTCGCTCTCGCTCTCGCTCTCTCTCTTACTCTTGCACTTTACTCACATTGAAGGCCTTGAGGCGCTCGGGATCGTGTGTGGTGGCTAATTTCTCGTCCAGTTTGTCATCGGAATCATCTTCGGAAACCTCATCCTCCTCCTTCTGACCAGATGAGTTCGTCTCATCCTGCGCCTCCATGGGCGAGGGCGCATCCTGCCTGGGCACCGGCGACAGGGAGCTGTCCATTTTGCCGCTGGCCGCCGCCACCGCAGCGGCATTCTGGGCCAACGCATTCTGGTACTGCGCCCAGAGGCCGCCCACAACACTGAGGTCGGGTCCCTCGGTGCCGTTGCGCACCGCCGTCGAGTTCTGATAGTTCCAGGCGAGCAGCATCAGCTTCAGCTTGTCCGCATCCTTCATGAGACCCGCGTAGGCTTCCGATTCGCTGGTGACGCCGCCGCCCAAGCTGCTGGCAATATCGCCCAGTCCGCTGCCGACACCGGCAATGCCCCCGCCCCCACCACCGTTGCCGGCACCACCGCCGCCACCGCCGCCGCCTACACCAACAATGCTGCTGGTGTCGGTGCTCGTGGCCGGTGTTGCTGGTATGGTTTCCTGTGGGGCGACAAAAAATTGAGAAATTGAGAATGGCGAATGTTAGATGAGTACAAGTTCAATTTACGGAACTTTCAATGACCGCAGAAAGTTTTTGGGACCGCGTTCGATATACCAAATCCCAATGATTAGTCGAGGTTGCTGGCCAGACCCCAAGCTCGTTAGAGCATTCAAAAGTATGCGCAAAAAGCGTCAAAGAAGCAACCGTCCCCGCTCCCCTCCCCTTTGACACAAGCAGTTGGCAGGCCAAGCAGTGGGAAAGTTTTTCTTGACCAAGATGAAAGTCGAGCCCGGGTTTCTTTTTTATCCAACGGATTGGTTTCTTCTTTCTTATATTTTTTTCTTCTTCTTCGTTCCCTCAATGCTTTCCTTTTATGCTACGCTGCAAATTAGTTGCCAGGATGTGCGGGCGGGTGGTGCGTTTTGGGTCTCTGCCATTTGCGGCCAACATTGCTCTAATGAAACATTTTTGCTCCACACCCAAGACGTTGTCCGTCTCAGCTTTTTCCTGCACCAGTCTTGAGACTCTCGGCCGTCGGTTGCGGTTGCAGGACAGTGGTTGCCCGTTTGCTCACGCCTGCCCCGCCCCTCTCTCGGAAGCTTTTGGGGCTTGTGCTGGCAGCACAAATGAAGTTGAAGCATGGCACAGAAAAAAAAAACAAAAAATAAACGGAAGCTCAAACGGGTGAAGCCGGCAACGCAAATGAAAATGAAGTTTGGACACGGCTCCTAATTAACATTCAGCAGTAGCTATGCTGCCCGGAAAGTCAAAGAGTCCGGAATATATAGCAAGAGCAAAAGGTGTGTACTTTGACTGAGAAGAAAAACACATCCTACTTTTTTTTTAAGTCAAAGCAGTGGTATAATCTCTTATCCAGGGTTAAACATGCCCTGCGTAAACATCGCAGTAGGCAGGCTTACACAAAGTCAAAGAAAACTCTAGAGTTCCTATCAAAATAATGAATGAATAAAATATGAGTTATGAAGAAATTTCTATGTATTCTACTAAATGTATCTGATAGAAAACGCCTTAGGTGATAGCCTGAAGATATTAGGCGATATTATCCAACGTAATCATTGATATTATCATTTTAGTTTTAGTTTATTTTTCGGAGCTAAGATATGGTTGGTAAATGATTTTGTTTTTTAAATTAAAAAAATTGGTATTGTAATAATTTATGTATTTTTTAAATATGTGTATATCAATCTAAATGATAAACTTTTTTTTTTCATTCCAGTATTTGGACACGCAAAGGCAATCAACAGTTGATCAAGGTATATAAGTTACATATCTTTCGAAATTGGCAATGAAAAATATCCATTTTATTTATTTTTTTTAAGGCAAGGCAAGCTTTTACAACTAGTACGGATCAGGTAATTTTTTGTTCTTTAGCGGTAATTTTAAGAGCTCCACAACATTTTCGTTTCTCCAAAATATGAATTTTAAGTGTCATCAATAAAAAAATGTTTTTCTACAGCTTGTGTAACGACGTCATCTATCTTCGTAGATAAAAAATATAAATAGAGAGAGCTGCCGAAGCAAGCAAGTTGTTTAGTTACCAAAAAGTGATGCAAGTTACTTTAACCAACAACTCCCAAGTCAATTTTCTAATCAAGACGAGAGAAAACCAAATGGCAATTTGGAACTTGTCCACTGTCAAAGAAAAGTAGCCAACAGAGTCGAAGATGCGCAACATGAGGCTAAACTGGTGGTTGGGCTGGGATTGGCATTGGGATGGGGTTTGGGATTGGGATTGGGGTTGGGTCTTTTCCGGGTGTCGGGGCTTGGGTTAAGCTACGTATTCAATGCTAGCTGGCAATTTCTTTTAGTTCGAGTTACCCTTTGCTTGAGGCACTGAAGAAACGACCACATGAATAAGAAGAAAACGTACAAATTTTCCATTAATTAAAACGGTACAAGAAAACCAACTGGGAAGTAGAAAGTAAGGCAGGCGAGTGCGGGGAGCACAGCTTGGACAAAGTCAATGGCCAAGCAGGCCGGACAGTTGGAGCGGCAGAGCGGTGGGGGTGAAAAGGGAGTTTTGGGTAGCAGCTGAATCTAGCAAAAGGAACCAGAGGACTGACATTTTTGTGAAGTTGAGCAACTCCGTCGGGAGTCTTCATTGAGTTCGGGCGCACAGTTTGAAAGCTGTCTCTCAGTGTGTGTGTGTGTGTGTGTGTGTGTGTGTGTGTGTGTGTGTGAGTGCATGTGTGTTTGGGTTATGTACATGTTTTTGGCTTTGGAGTTGGCTCAACTTCAGAGGCTGGCATTGACTTAAGCTGTTGAGCTCATCCTAGGGCAACCTTGACTTTGGCAGGGGAACGCGACGTGCGAAGCAATTTGTTGTGAGTTGTCAGCCCACAAGGCATATGGGCAACACCTGCAAGGCACACACACACACACCGACACACACACACATACACGCACGCAGAGTTAGGCATAAATCCGAGCATTTATTTCTATTGCCACAAAATGTTCAAGTCGAGACTCGCAACGAAGTCGCTTTTGAAGTTTTTGGCGGATGGGCACATAAATTGTAGCCCTTTTACAGTAGCGCCTAAAAGTACGCACACACACACACAAGCGTAACGGTTGCCAAGACTAATAAGCGAAATATGCGGGCTGTGGCATACAGCTAGAAAAGCAAAAGCCAAAATTCTGAGAACGAGTTTTAAAATACAAGTTCAATGCAAAATAAAGCAGAGGAGGGAGATCTGCTTAGTTTGTTGTTGTTCTTGTTATTGTTGTAAAGTGCGCCTAAAAGCAGACTATGACTACAACAAGGCAGCACTACAATGCCGAAAAAGCCTCTAAGCACACGCATAATGAATTACCAACGGCTCAAGTGTGTGTCTGTGTGTCTGTGTGTGTGTGTGGGTGCGTGTGTGCTTTTGACTGTGTGCGTGTGCGTGTTTGTGTGTGTTTCTCGAGCCTGCCAACTGCCGATGACATATTTGTGCAGACTCAGAGCTCGGCGACGAGCGGAGCGCCTAAAAGGCAGCTAAGAAAATTTGCGTTTAAGTCATAAGTGCGTGAAAGGGTTGCCAACCCCTAGCAGAAGCACCCAAGCACCCAATCCAGCAGGCCCAATCCCCCAACCCCTTAGCCAAGCCATGAGGCTGCCTCTGTGCGCTGTCAAGGAAATTGTAGTTTAAATGAAATGGAAGTTGCTTTTATCAACGGCGCCGGCAGGAGAGCCGAACGGGTTGGGGTTAGTTCTGTGCATGTGTGAGTTTTCTTAGAAGTTGTCTGCCTGTGTGTGTGCGTATGTTGGGGGGTTGTCGTATATAAATTAAAATGCCTAAACATATGCATTAGTTTTTGTCTCAAGCTCAAGCTACATATTGCCATCTCAGTCGTTGGGAACAAAGTTTTTGTGGTTACGACATTGGTTTTTGGTACAGAGAGCTGTGTGGGCGGAGGCAGATGTGGCAGTGGGGGAATTGTGGCCCTGATGTCTGTCAGAGGCGGTCTAGCTCTTCAGCTGTGTGGGCTGGCAACTTAGTCTAATGAGAATTCGAAACTAAACTACGCAATCGTGCCGAAGACATTAAAAGAAATTGCACATGAAGTGCGAGAGACAATATCGAACGAGCATATAAACTAAATGTATGTACATATATATAAATATATTTATATATGTATACACAAACACATATATAGAGTCGAATGTGCAATAAAACAAATATTTACTTAACTTGTTTAAACAGCGACCAAAAAGCAAAGCCAAAACCAAAGGGAAACAAAAAACAAAAAGCAAAAACAAATTGTTTGCCTACTATTTTGGCCTGGAATCAGAAATCAACTGCTTAGGAAATTTATGGGCCATGGTCGAGTGTTGAGAAGTTTGCAGTTAAAATGAAGTAAAAAATAAGTACTGAAAAACTATGCGAAAAATGCTTTTCTATAGCGCAGCAAACTGTGGGTGTCAAAGGGCAAAAGTTTGCTGCATTAGCTTAAGATAAATCTCTGTAATATTTTACATATATATTTTCAATTCAGAAAAATCGTGAAAAAATAAACAATAAGTAAATTATGTGGAAATGATATTCAATACAATTTAGCTTATAAAGAGATTTTCTTAGAAGTACTTGTTCGACTTATGAGCTTTAATAGCTTCTAAGAATATCCGTGTTTTCCTCTTCTGAGTCTAAATAAAGCTTCTGTTAAGTCTGTATTCAACTTATGTTAAGCATTTTGTAAGCTTACGTATTATGAAAAATTCGGCATTTTCAATATGGAAGAATCTCAAATTAGCTTATGCTTAAGCAGTTCTAAGTTTAAGTTAGCTTCCTCGGTTGTTTATGAGCATCTGTAAAAGCGCAAATCAGCTTCTGTTACTCCTTTTTTTATTTTATAAAAGCCTTGTTTTATATTCTTTTAAAACTCTCTTTGTTAATTTCTATTTATAGTTGTCAAGTCTTTATTTACCTATTATAACTGTAATTTTTGCGTCTCTTTACAATACAGTTAGTTTCTGTACAATTTCTAATAGACTTTTATTTGCCCATATATTATATTTTGTTATATTTATTAAAAGACTCTCGTAAGTTTAAGTTTACTTTGTTAGGTTCCGTATTTGTTACCCACAACCTCTGTTAAAAGACTGCTAAACTTCTGTTAAGCCCGTTTTATGCTTTTTTTAGATCTCACATTTCTGTTTTAAATTATATTCTGTTTAGATGAAGAAATCATTAAATATTGTTGGCAAGTTCACTTCTTTTTAGGTACATCAAAATGCACATACATTTTTGGACAACAGCATTTCCATATGCAGGTTTTCCATTTCAGTTTACAGTTTCAGCTCTGATGCATTGCGTCATTCGATGCAGCTTGATGCATGCAACTGCAATCTAAATGCATTATATGCATCTACTATATATAACTATAAAATATATGGTGTATATCTATATATAGCCATATATATACATACAACATGGAGCCCAGTTGGCAATGGCCTCCAATAGGGTTGGAGAAAAAAAGCGTGTACGCTGGTCAAAGCAATTACAAAAAGGTTTTGAATGCTGCATACTTTTAGGCACTGTCGCCGGATGGGTAAACGTTTTTCCAGGCTTTTGTAACAAACAAAAAAAACATATGGATTTGAAAATATATATATGTACATGTAAAAAACCGTTAGGTGCAACGTGGCCCGCAATCAGACGCTGGGCAATGTCAAATTAGTTGCCCGTCATGTTCATAGCCATTAGCAAAGAGTAGGAGATTATGGGAGAGAGCTCGAATAAAAGAGTTAAAAAGCGAGATAAATATAAAGTGCATTTTCAGAAGTTCAATGGTTGACGGTAAAAAATAAATAAATAGATAGTTACTGAGGGCTTCTGAGAGATATTGTAATATGGAAAGCAATAAGCGATATATTGACATAAGTAAATAATAGATTTAGGTAAATAAAGTGAGAATAAATATACAGGAAAAAAATATAAAAAAACGAAAGAAAGTTATTAAAAGAAATATTTAAAAATCCGTTAAAAATCATTTATATTAAAATATGCATGTATGATACGTTTAAACCAAATCTATTGTAAGAAATATTTATAAAACTATCCTTTACCATATTATTACCATAACTAGCAAGTCATTTCTGATGCACGGTCAAAATGTGAGATATTGAAAACGATCGAATATGACACAAGCTCAGTCCACTTTGACTATAATTTGTTACCTTGAAATTATGCTAAATACCAAACAACTTCCTTGACAAACAGATATTTACCACACTCGCCCACTCCAATTAGCGTCTGAACTTTGCATGTGGCCGGCCGCAAGACCTTCGAGCCGAAACATAAAAATGCAATGCAATCCAGCCAAAAGCTCGTTGCCCCACCCACCCCACTTTGCCCCATGCGGTCTGCTTCTGACCACATCATAAACTAATCAGCCAGACAAGGTGCGGTATATTGGCAACAATGGAAGGCTAAACGCGCTGCAGGCGTTCCCGGACGGACTCTATTCGCCGCGTCAAACAAGTCCGGACAACACAAATGTTGCATACTTTATGGCGAGCGGCAAATAATATTCGCGTGCTGCAAAACGAAAAAAACCAAAAAGAATCAAACGAAAATAAAAACTACAGCAGCTCCCACCTTTTCACTCTTGTTGTTATTGTTGTTGTGCGATTGAGTGGCATGTACCGTTAGTTACAGTGTCCGCCGAAAGCATGCTACATGCTATGTTGAAACAATTACACGCCCGACGTCGATTCAAGCAGCTCTCGTGATGCGAGCAACTTTGACCCGTTTGGCAAATAGAAAGGGGCAAAATATCAAATAGAATTGGTGGGGTGGGGCATGGGTGGCATGGGCTACGCTTTCATATAAATATTTTTGCTGGTTTTCTTTTACTTTTTTTCTTGTTGTATATAATGTAGCCTTTGGACGAGTGTTTGGGTCAAAAATGGTAAACCAAAACATCATCAATGCTATCATATGCAATGCAAACAGCCTGGGGATTGGGGATTGTAGAGTCTATATGGATGGGAGGGAAGGGTAAGGGCACACTAAACTCACGATGACATTTTATGTTGCACATTTCGGTTTTACTATAAAAAATGGTTTGTTTTTACTTATTTATAATTTAAAATTATAAAATATAACTCTGTTATTTCATTTGGATTTTTCTTTTATAATTTATTAATTTTTTAAATATAGCATTTTTTATTTAAATTTAAAATGTTATTCACATTTTTTGGATTAACTGATATTAAATTAATTTTTTATATATTCATGTGATATTTTTTTTATTACTCTTAGTACTTTGTAATGTAATTTAAATTTTGAATTATAATTTATTGAAACTCTTTGAAAACTTATTTGTTCTTAAGGGCATTTAATTGAGATTCTCTAACTTTCTTTTTCCTTCTCACTTGTTGTGGCACTTGTGGCATATTTTTGCTATCGATTGTTGGTGCAAATGCAATGCATAACAAGTGAGAAGGCTCTAGTCGGGGCCGCCCGACTAGGAGATACCCTGAACCCTGCGATCTGGTTGCATAAACATTTCAGCTCGTTTACACATGCATA